>NCVS01002210.1:14401-88967 GCA_003055095.1 Goniozus legneri
GTATAGCCATCTCGAGCTACGAAACGAGTAAGCGAGCCCCCGAACGATTCCGGACTCGTGCCGGCGACTTAATTGATCGCGATTGACCGCGTGACAGCTATTGAGATCGCTCTGGATTTTCAAAAATAACCAAACAACGTGTATGAAGCATTTTTCGTAATTTTTCAAAATCACCCGTTAACCCTTTGAGGCATGGATTTTTCTCGAGGTGGGTCAAATATTTTTATCACCGTGCTCCAAAGGATTAAGACGAGCTGGAGAATTCTGAATTAAAAATACAACTCGACTTAACCTTCCGAGCGAAGAAGCTAAATAATCTCAGTGTTATTGCCCGAGTATCGATCGCCGTTCGAGGAATGCGAATTATCGATCGCATTCTCTGCCACGGTCGTTGCACGCATCTCGATCCCTTCCTCCTTTTCCCATCCATTGTCCATCGAGCCGATCGGCTTCGGAGGATTCTATTTGCGTATCGATCCGCATTTAGCACGGCACGTATTTTCGGCAAAACGTCACGAGATAGTCGAATCGCGGGACGTAGAAAATTGACGGGACTCTCTCGATCCCGTGAGGTGAAAATTCGAAAGCGATCCGGATCGGCGAGTCGACGCCGACAAAAAGAGCCAATCCGGATCAATTAGGCGCGATACTCTTTCGATAAAATACAAGGGAAACGTATCGAGGCGTCTCCGTAGCGAGAAAATCAACGTTCGCTCGCAATCAGACTCGATTCGCGACGTAAAAATCCGAGTCTGATTGGCAAATGAATATATATCGATCTCGGCGACGGTTTATTTTTCATCCATGTGTAATGCCAAGCTAGCAATCTCTTTGCCGAGACACCCAAGTACCCATGAACCTCGCGATGCATAATATATATCGTCGCTACAAGCTGGCCTCCGAGCTGACTTATACATGAAGTATCACATTCGACAATGGCTGAGCCGTGAAACGGGTCTCTTGTAATCACAATGGAGCGACATTTCACTTTGTGCATTATAATAAAATAAAGGATGAAAAAAAATATAAATGATAAAAACGATGAACCATAACCCCCGTTCGCGAGAACGTCGATGATAGCATCATTTTGCTTCGTTATATTTTTTTTTCTCTCTATTACGAGAGAAAAAATAAATAACTCCATTACCATCCGCACAAAGACAATTTCACATTCGACTGGATAAACGTTTCTCGATTTTGCTCGACGAGGAATTACGCCACGAGGTCATTTCTGTTTTTCAATAACGTTTTCATTTGAGTTATACGCGCTTTCTCTCTCTCCCTCTCTCGCTCTCTCTGTTTCTCAATTTTGTGCGACGCACACGTCACCGATCAAAGGGCCAGTGACGAATGAACTTGGCGTCTGGCGTTATGCACCGGTGACATTTTTCACCAGCCCAACTCCGCTAATCGTCGACAGGCCCGCCGATGATAAACTCGCACGTGTCTTTCTTTTCTCTAAAGGTCGAAAAATTCACCGCGCACCCGGTTGACATATCCGAGCTGAATACAGTTTAAAAATACACGACAAAAAAACTAACTTTTTTTTAATTAGCAGCTAGACAATAATAGCTCGTGGTAGAAGCCGAAGTCGTCTGATAAGAGGGGCAGAGAGAGCGAGAGAGAGTGAGTCATGCGAGACGTCATCGAATTTCGATATCGAAAAAAAAATTGTTGGTGGGGACACGCAGCATTAAGGAGAATCGCTTGGACGTTTCAGCAACGCAAATATATATGTAAGTCGGACTGCCGCTTCCGTATATGGAGAAAACGATCCTTCTCGTTTCGCGGATGACGATTCTCGACCTTGGTGCAGTCTCGTGGCGCTGGACTCGCTCGTCGAGCAAAACCCGACGAGAAAAAGAAGCGGTTTCGTATTCCTATCCCTCCCTAGGCTCTGTTTGGTCGTACTCACTTTGGAGTTTGTGACGTGGTCGGCCGGCACAGACTCTGGTACGGTTTGCAGGGTGCTCCGCATGTTAGCGGACATTGTAGGCCAGCCAGTTTCACTGCCTCAGATCCTCCAGTTCTGTGTCGATGTTGCACCCTCTCTCGCTATTCCTGAAAAATTCAGAACCAATCAGATCGCGAGTTCAACTTCGGCACGCTGAAGGCTTAATCGTAGATAGGAAATTGAACGCTACTGTCGGAAATTGAATCTAAAATTGAAATATACTCCTAGAAAAAATTAATGGAACAGTCGTAAAGTGTGGATGATTTTTAAATTGATATTCTTTTTAAATAATTTTTTAGATAATACAGTCTCTCTAGTGATTTTTATATAAGATTTTATCTTTTTATATTCTTTTTAGGAGTATGTTATGTAAATTCTGTTTATCGAGTACGTCGAGCGATATTCAATTTGAGAGAGTAGGTAGGTAGCCACAATCGGGATTTAAGAGCGATCCGGCTCGATTTTCACTCCCCGCCTCCGCGAGACCATTGCCTTAGGTCAAGCTCGCGGACGCAGGTAGGCGAGAGAAATGAATCACGCTTCCTCTCCGCGGTACCTCGAAACCAACATATACGCACACGCCTCTAAATATCTAGCCATTCGCGAGTCTCGATTTCGAACCAGGAAGCTATTCGGAGTTCTCAATGGAAGTAGTTCTCTCTCGATTATGCAATTTCGAAATCCGGGGCCACATCCGGTTACAGGACCGACTAAAAGAAGAAAGAGGATGTTTTACAGCACAATAAACCAAGATTACGGTCCCGCTATATTAAGCTTTATCGCAATTAGATGCATAAAACGCGGTAATTTATCGTCGTCGTTATTTTAACGAGCGCCGAGTGGCACAGTGACAATGTGGACGCCGCGCGAACTAATCGCGTTACGCGTGAGCCTCGCCGGTCTCTCTCGCCGAGGATTTTCCGTCCCGGGAGAGATCGTGCGTCACACGAGACGCGCGCGCGAGGTGGGGAAGAAAATACCGATGCGTTTTGGTGTAAGAGCGAGTGCAAGGTTGGCGAAAGTACGCCCGGACGAGTAGGAACGGAGGAAATTTGGGAGACTTTCGGGGAAATTCGGTCGAGTAGCCGGTCAGTTGGGGGTAATCGAGTTTTCCACGAAGCACACGCGGAACAGTTTAGAAGCCCGGGGTAAATAACGTAATTTCTCGTAATCGAGGCCGAAACGATACGGCCGGTAGGCGTGAGGATCGATAACTCGCTCGGAATAATATTTTTCTATTTTTTCCACTTCCTGAGATACGCGAGCGGAATTTTTCGTTCGAGAGGAGAATGATTTTTGTGATACAAAATTTTTTTTCGTACTGTCTGATTTTTCATCGCGAAATTTTCTCATTATTTTTGAGGTTCACCGATGAATTATGACATTAATGTGGACGCAAGAATTTTTCCATTATTTTCCTGATAGATATAACAGCCGCTAAATGTCAGTCAATTGACTCGCTCTCTCGGTCGAGAAAACTGAATTATAGTTTTAAACTTTTTAGCAACGAAAATTGACGCGATAGTTTAAAGCGCTATTAAACTAAACGCGGAGCTATTAAATCTGTTTGAAATAAAAAATGATAACAAAATTTGCCTAATTGCACCTCCCACCGCGACGCTCCAAGGATTTTCCGAGCGCATGACCGATCTCGTCCAGACTTTGAGTTGGCGAGGCGCGTGTTTGCCGATTAGCGCAATTCGCGAGTTTTCGCGCCTCCCGAAGCACGTTGCGAGTCCGAGTTATGTCATCGAGAGCGGGACTCGCGATATCGATTTCACCCATCGCGTTGCACTGCACGCTTGTTCGACGCTATCGGGACGAAAAAAAATTTTCCGCTCGACATTTTTATAAACCGATTCCTCAATTTTTTTCGAGCAGTATATTTTTACAATCGCAGTTTTTTTTATGTACCTCTCGTTTCGACGCTCCGTTCCGATTTCTATAGCAACTTTTGCGGAACAAGCCGATCGTTCGGGAAAGGGGATAGGGGGGGTTGAGTTACGCGGCGCGTGTCGGTGCATAACCCTTTGCCGAGTCGCGAGGCATAAAGTGAGAGGATCGACACACTTCCGCGTCTCTTCTTTGCCTCCGGAAGGAGCGAGAGGAATAAAAAAGATCTACATCTTTTTTTAGACGAGCTAAAACACGACTGACGCGGAAAAAATGGCCGTACAATGGTTTCTGTATTCAAGACGAGTTTAACGAAATAGAAAACGGACGAATTTTCGAATCTGGTTAAAGTTCACGTGCGGGCTAACAATCGAGATGAAATTTAGGAGATAGAGAGAGAGAGGGAGAGAGAAGTTGCGCCTGCGCGAACCGCGAAAACCGCCCGCGGTCGATGACGAGGAACAGGTGTAACTCTGTTCGCGATTATATTTTTGGGCCACCTGTGGGACGAATCTACGCGCGCTAGATTTTCGTTTCACGCTCGATAATTCTGCGATTTTTTTTCGTTAACAATTGACTCCTCAATTGTCGGTAATTAGAGTCTCGGCTCGAAATTGTTTTCCTTTTTTCACGCTTACGGACGTTAGAAAACTTTCCCTCTGGAAACGCGAAACTCCCAATTAGTCGCGATGTCAGCAATCTCTTCATCGGTCGAAAAAAACGAATAAATCGAGACCTCGCGTACGCGAAATTGCGTTGAACCTATCGGCAGGTACGGCACACGTGGGATCGTATGTGTCAAAGCCAGGCTGGCAAACAAGCACGAGAATGGCGAACAGATAAAACATTTCAACGTGGAATTAATTAGCGATGTTAATTACGGTTTGGGACACTTGTAACGGCGAGTTGCGATTAAATATAGAACGTTGTTATTCCCCCTGTAATTCGTGTTGATCTCGTTAAGCTCCGAGTAAAAAAAAGCCAGGAGAAGAACGATTCGTGAATAGAGAGAACTATACCTCGTGCGAGAGAGAAAAATTGAAGAACCGAGGAGCAAAATTGGTCACTGCCACCTGTGGGTCGAGGGCGTGGACGAAAAAGAAGAATAAACAAGACGAGCCAGAGCGAGATGGAGCGATCGCGCGCGTCATGCGAAAATTAGGTCCTAGACCTAGACTGTCCCTACGAAGTAGGTCAGCGGAGCACGCGGGTCGTCCGATAAAACCCAGGGGCGTAGATAACGCTCTTGAGTGGGAGGATAAAAACCGAGGACACTCGTATTTCATGAAATTTTCATGAATTTCTGGGTAAAATTGCATAAAAAAAAGTCGAGGGTGACGAATGTCCCTCTTCGTCTCTCTCTTTCTCGCTTCCGTGCAATCCAAGAATAAATTGCTGGCCGACGTGTAACGACGCGCGCTCGGCGAAATGAACACTCCCGGGGTTTTTGCTGACGTTTCGTTCCTCGAGAGAGAGAGAGAGAGAGAGGGAGAGGGAGAGAAGAGAGAATAAAAAGTTTCGATGGGAAAAATGAGAGCGAGAGAAAATTCCTCGAACGCTCGAAGCTTTGAAAAATCCTAACGATCGATCGGGTTCGAAGAAAGGATAGTTATCGTTACGAGATTGTTTGCATTTTTTTTCTCTTACTGGAAGCATCGAGCTGCGATTTCTTGCCGTCGAGGTGTCGGGCAAACGACGAGACAATGACGCTACTGGCGAGGTGGGCGAAGGGAGAGGACGACCCCCTTCTCTCCGTTCTTCATCGGGCGCCGGCTCGATGGTCAATTAAGACGCGATTGAGATTCGCGCGCGTCGCACGAACTCGAACGGAATTTGCAATAAGTCATCCATTGGTCGTCCCGATTCGAAAACAAATCCTCTTACGGTCCTGAATTTCAGCGCCGAACATCGAGTCAATTCGGAGACGAGAAATGTTCCGTTTTGGAAAATCTAGAAGAGAAAAAATAATGTAATAAACGTTCGCGCGAGGAGCCACGCCGGCTTTTATTTCTCGAGAATTATCAGCGATGGGATTTTTAATCGAGCGCTCTAATTGCCGTGTGATGGAGTTTCCAAGATTGCGTCTAGACCTCGATAATCGTTCGATCGGAGCGATTCCGCTCGGTCGAGAGAGGAAGAAGAGGCCGACACCGGTTACCACCGGCTTCGAGAGGCCAGACGGCGAACGATGGCTACGAAAAAAAATTCTGAATGCCCTTCTCGCGCTACGGGGGCGTTCGATCGCGAAAAATGAGGAAGTGGGCGTGCGGGTAGGACTTCCGTGTCGCGAAAAAAAAGGAAACGCGACGGGAGAACGCACCTGAGAATTTCGGAGAGACAGGAATGCGTTGAGAACCGCTCTCGGTGCACGCCGAGTGAATATTCCCGAGCTTGCGTTCAATACGGGGTCAAATCGATAATCACGCACGAACAATCGTTCAACGTTTCTCTTTCCCTCTATTTTTGACTCTCCGAAACGTCGCGACGCCTCGAGTGAAAAAAGCCGAAAGAGCGAAGAGGTGCGAAGCCGTCAAACTAAAAATGAAAATAACTTGAATGAATGTGAATTTGTGATGAATTGAATAAAAATGATGAACGATTTGATTGATTCGTTGTATCGGATTAACGATTACAGAATCGAATATTATTGGTACGATTTAGTACAAAATTTCTCGGTATGTCGTGCTTTCACGAAACGTCGTTGGGAATTTTTCTACGAAGGCGTGAAAAAACTGTGGCAAGAAACGCGACGTTGTTTTGTTGTTGTACTAGCTGCACCGCCCTGCTCTCGGTTCCGACAGCGAGAACAACAAAGAGAAACCTGCTAGAGAAACGAGAAAATTCACCTGTTCGGGATCAGAACCCGGCGACAACCTTGCTGCAGACCGCACGAAATGAAACTTTTAGAAACTTACACGTTCGTAGCAAAAGAACCTCACTCTAACATAAATAAAGCCAGTAAGAACGAAAAACCCTCGACCGATTTGGCTACTTACCATAATGTACACAAATTTTCGTCGGACGAGAATAAAATTTTCTGACAAATCGTCAATACGTACGTGTTTAGATGCATGCGAGGCTGCGTTTTGTATTCTCAATCGCGAACACGGAGAAAAATACGAGACATCGTTATCGCTAATCGTGGACAGTTTTTCTATATCACTTCTCTTCGTAGGAACTCCCTCGATTTTCACGAGACCGAATTATTCCGTTACGAAGAGTTCGATTTTTGACGTCCCCGATACGAATCTTCAACTACAAACACTGTAAAAGAAAAAAAATATGAAACAATCGTCGAATGACAGTCGAGTGGAGAAGCACTTGATCACGAGACACTTCACAGAAACACCAAAAATAAGAAAAAATCACATGGTTTACGAGTGGGTGTAGGGCTGACACGCGTCGTCGACGTCTTCGTCGCGCCGACGCTCCTCGACGCCGACGAGGACGGTGCGCGATCGACTACGTACCCCTTTCGGCTTATCGGTAAAGAAAAACTCTCTCTCTCTCTCTCTTTCTCTACATTCTCTCTATATTTCGCGAATTCTGTCCTTCTCGCACTAGACTAGACGTCCTTTCTCTCTCCCATTACGTCGCGTATATCCCTGTCCTTGTTCGACGTCGACGTCGAGCTCGAGCGAGAGCACTCCACCTTACGTTACCGTACGCCGTCTCGCTCCAACTCGCGTATTCAGCGCGTACACCGAGCACCGTCCTCGTCTTACTCGTGCGTTGTCCGTCAGTAACCTAGAAAGCGGCGGCCATTCGGAATTACGGGACTCCGTCCGGCTGTCCGTGTGTGCGCTCGTCACCCCTCCTCCCTCTTCCCCTTTCGTATCTCGATCGAGACACCCGACGAACCTCTCGCGTACAAAATTCACGAAACGAGAATTTTTCTACGTACCGTGAAAAAATAACAAGAACGAGAAATTCGAACGCACAAAAGCCAGGCACACGACGGAGAGAGAGAAAGAGAGAGAGAGAGAGCGCTCATGCTCACACACTTACACACACACGTACATGGCACCAGTGGAACACGTTTAACCGTATGAGAACGCGAAGACGTGGAACTCTTTTGCTCCTCGTAACGTATTTTTCACCTCGATCGTCGCGACTGACACTTCTATCCTCGTTTCTCGCGCGAAAAAACGTACGGGCAGCGAGAGAGAAAGAGAGAGAACACCCTTTCTCGGCTAGACGGGAGGATAGCCACACTCGGCTATCCGTTCCGCGTGTCCTTTTTATTCGCCGCTAATTCTCCTTCGATTATCGATAGGAACTAACACGACTACCAGCGAGAGTAAGAGGGATGAATAATCGAGGAGAAAGCACTCCGCGGACGCTCTTGCGAGCCAGCCATACACCGACACCACGAACAAAATTTTAACGCACTCTCTCTCCCGTTCGATTTTGTATAATTCTTCCTTCTTGCTCTCGCGACGGGAATTCGTTAATCGATTGGCCAATTTTTTCCCGTTCGCGCGAGTCGACGCTCGATTTCGACTTCACTGTGACGAGATTATCGACAACGCTAAACGATATTTACCCATTTGTGACAGATTTTCCGTACGAGATGCACCACATTAACGACCGTGTCCCCCACCTATTACCACATACAGACATTACCACACTCTTCTCTCTTCTCTGTTATTTCAAGATGGCGGGAACATCGGCGGCGGCGGCAGAGCGCTGCTCACTCGTTCGCGGATCAGGATAACCTGTGACGTGGTGGGGAGTGCCGGGAGGGGGTGGTACCGGCCCGGACGATCAGTTTTAAGAACGCGACACCTAACATGGTGTACCACAATGGCCGACTTCGGAGTTGGGGCGGGTAATTTGAAATGATCGAAGACTCGATATTGCTTTTTCGATTTTATTCATCGTTAACGCAAATGTGTGACGCCGCAGTCTTTTTCAGAGCTGGAATTGAGTATTTCCTTATTAAAAATAATTTCACTCTTCGAGTTAAGGGGTATTGAAAAACTGAGTCGTGTTTATAAACAAATGCTCATTCGATGGCGAAATATTTTTGCAGAAGTTCTTCGTAAATATCTTTGTCGGTTTTTAAGAATAGACAGAAAATCACTCTGTCGATCTGGAATAAAAAAAATGTAAATGTTAGTATTGATATCACATTCTGCCAAGTTTGGTATATTCAGAAATAACATACATCATCTTTATTCTCGACTAAAAATTTTTTTACTGTTGATATAGCTACGTTTGCCGCTGGTTTTTGAGGATAACCATAAATACCGGTGGAAATGCAAGGAAAAGCTATTGTTCTCAATTTGTTCGTTTTAGCAACAGTTAGACTGTTTTCGTAACAATCTCTAAGCTTTTCTGGTTTTTCACCTTGAGGTCCCACAGTATGAATTACATCTGAAACGTTCATGTTACGACCACACACTATCTGAATATATATTCAATATATTTTTACTTACATTTTGCCGGTAACATATACCCTCCTGTAAGTTTAGCTTCACCTACGTGACATCCATTCAAAGTTGCGCACTCTTTTTTTAGATTTGGACCAGCCGCTCTGTGAATAGCACCATCGACTGTAATATTTATCAGTTAGAAATCTTTTGAATTGTTCGAGTCGACAGCCTATTATATGACTTACCTCCTCCACCTCCCAAGAGACTAGAATTAGCTGCATTGACGATAGCGTCAATTTCTAAAGAAGTAATATCACCTTGCCACATTGAAATTTTTTTTGCCAATTCTAAATCGACCTTATCGTCCTTTTCTGATTTTAACACTCCTATTTCAGACTTATGCTTCCCCCAGTATTCCGGCCAAGTTGGAACTTGATCGATCGTAGTAATTCCACCTTTGTAGTATGTCCTCTTCTCTTCGACAGGCATATTCAAGAACTTTTCTGTAATGGGTCGAAGCTACATTAAAGAATGAAAATATGGTTTATAATCGGGTAAGTGCTAAACTTACGTTTTTCTGTTTCAAAACCCATTTTCGGTGCTTCACCCTTAGATGTCAGATAAATCCAGCTTGTTAAAAAATTTCTTTTCGGAAATTGAGAGCGTTTAGCATTAACGCACTGAATCAGTACTGCCTGGAAAAAAAGAAAAAAGCTGAATCGGGGAAATAACAACACATGTTACCGCACGTCACCTCTTACTTTGAAAACGTGCATTATTTTTTCGCGATATAAATAAAGTAGCGACCTTTGACATTCGACAATGCCAGAAGGAGAACATAGATAAATACAAACAAGTGTTGCATGTACAATTCAGAAACGGAAACAAACCTTTGAAAAAGATTAAATTTATCTCAAATTCGTTGTTTTGCTCGGTTTTTCTCTTGTACGCGTTTTACCGGTAAATTTGCGATTTTATCATGCCATTCCGCAAACGGCCTACGTGTCGCCATCTCTGCCGGTTGGGTTGAACTGTAAACTTGAGCGATTCTCTCACAGATAACGCCACACGAAGCAACAAAGTTGCGCACTTCGCCGTCGGGTGGCTCTGCGCGCGCAATTTCGGAATGTCACTTCAAATAGCACACGCAGAGCACGATTCCGCCAAATTGGATTCTCTTATTGAAAACTCCAAGAACAATTTTCGTTTTAATAGGATTTCACTTGGCAAAATGTCCTCTTCAGTTTCTCGATTTAAAAAACTGCAACTCGGAAAAAGTAATTCCCCGCCAGCAGCGATGAAGTTTCCGCTCGCTCTCGTTAAATTGACGTATTGTTATAAAATAACTAACGCGACGAATCAACGCAGGTGGAATATAGAAATCGTTCGTGACAAGCTAACGACGCTAAATGGGTTGTTGGCGGGAGCGTAATTCCAACGTGGGCTCGTACGTGCCGAAACTGCGAGTTGAATCATCCTAATGATCATTTTGTTGCATAAAAATCGCCTCAAAGGAATGCAACGCGCCGGATGAATTTCACTTAACGCCAATATTATCGCGCAACGCGACGGCTGGACAAAAAGGCGTGATATATTTTTAAATTTAGAAAAAGTTCGCTATAAAGTTCACGCGGAAATGCAGAATCGCGTCGATTGATAATAATCTACGACAGTTTTTCCCTTCCGTAGAGATTTAAAAAAAAAAAAATTGAGTCCCGTGACGCGAACTTTTCCGCATATTTTCCAATTTTCGCGCTCTCATCGAGACGAACGATTGTTTCGAGGATCGAGGATTTTTTTTTCTCCTCTTTAATTCTCGGGCTAACCAGCCGAGGACGTCGGAGATTTGAACTTTGACCCCGCGTGGCCGCCTACGCGTCGAAATCGTATTCTGCTTATCACTACCCCACCTTCGTGTAACCCGAGGCTTTATCGAACCACCCTTTCTAACTCGATTCGCATTGATTTGGTTACGCGTGGGTGTCACTGTATCATCGCGCAAAGGTGAGCCACTGACAAAAGGGAGAGGAGGGAAAATGGTCGAGACGAAAAGAAAATTTAGCGATATGAAATTTCCTCGATGGGAGGAAAATTCGCACCGGCGCGAGAAGATAAAACTTTTCCCCTCGGGATCGGAAAAGATCGACGAATGCCCCGCTTCTGTCTCGCGGATCGTTCATTTTTAATGCGGAATTGACACGAAAGAATTTATTTTAATGAAGTGGGAAAATTCGTTCGGGAAAACTTTCCTCGGCCGGATTTTTCCCGAGACTGATCGCTCCGTTTTTATCCGACGTGTGAAAATTTATGAATCGAAAAAAGATGAGAAAAAAAGGAGCTCATGACGATAAGCGGGAGGGTGGTGTGCTTTAACCTAGTGAATGAAAATTGTCGACGTTTACGTCTTTGTGTCGGGGGTGTATACGTCAACGGACTGTGCGCATGTACAGGGTGTCTCGAAAAAGTTTACCCTTTAAACCCGAGATTGCTCGTAAAATTACGAGTCAAACGATCTTTTACATTTTTCTGTAAGATGCACGGTTTCCGAGTTATCTCAATTTTTCTCCAGCCAATAGGAAACGACTATTAGTTCTCCGAGCTCTTCTCCGATTGGCCAACGAATATCGCTTGTAACTTAAAAACGGTTTGTCGGATCCTACGACGGTAAAAGACTTTTCGTTTCGGAATTTCGCGAACTGTAACAAAATGTCAAGTGCGATTGTCGCGGGACACCCTGTAGACGTACAAGGAAAAGGAAATTCAGGGGCGTACAAGTTTGAGGCGGGTGAGAGGGGGTCACCGTCACTGGCTCGCGCGCGCGCGCGCGCACACGTGAACCACCCTTACGGACAGTAGCGCATGTTGAAAGCTCGACCCTATCGATCCGTCCGCGCCCGTAAGCTACCCGCGCAGTGCCGTGTCGCGTCCTGGGGACCTCTGCGAATCTCAAACAGCGATTATCGTGACAATCAACCAAGAATTTCACTATTCTCTTTTCGCTCGATTAAATAAACAGCGACAATTAAACTAGAAAATTTTACAAGACAGAAAACTCCCTATCAACTCAATTTTTTCTTACTTGATTCTCAAAATTATGTCAAACGTTACAGAATTACAGTCCCCAGAATTGTAATTTTTTTGTTTCGACGAGTTTTGAAAAATTTTTTGGAGGGGAATCGAGCTTCGCAGGAGGTTTTGGGAAGGGAAGGGTAGAAACGAAAATCACCCTCCGGCGAGGGGGCGAGTCGGTATCGACACGTCCCTGGGGGTAGAGCTTCCCTCGCGAGGCATCGCGATCGTCCGCCACCGTGCAATCGTCTCGCGTACGTACGGCACGTCGGTACGTTCCACGTCGCGGCTTGGGCCACACTTTTTTTTTCGTTACGCGAGTCTCGCGTGTCTCGCAGTGCCGACAAGTAGACCAGTCGTAAGATCCGGACGAGAGCGACTGGAGAACGGTGATACAAGAAAAAACGTCGCGAATTTTACAGAGAACAACGACAGTTGAAAAAAACAAGGATGGGCCGTCGCTCGGTGACCGTAAGAGCGCTCTTCATGCTGTGTAAGTCGGAAAATTTCAAATTTTCTCCTCCCAATTTTCCACCCCTTCATTTTTCCCGTTTTTCCTCGAAACCCTGATTTTCTCGGATTTTCCCGAGCTAACCTCGAACCTCTCCCTGTCTCTCAAAACGATTCACGATATTCTAAATTACGCGATAATGCGACACACAGGCTGCGTGCTCGGTACGGCGTTCAGCGTGCCAACGACCGAGAATTATCCACCGAGGAACGAGGAGCCGCACTACACGACGCGACGAATGTCCAACGTAAAGGTCGAATATGCGAATATGCGTTACAAATCCTCACCGGTGAGTACGAAAAAATAGAGCCATCACGCAGAAATTGATTTTCCTACGACGCAAAGTTTAAAAGGTCGTCTCGTTAGAGCAGAAAAGTTAAAAAAAAAGAGAGATTTTTATTTATACGAGTATACACAGCGCATAATTACTGAAATGGATTCGCGAGTCGAGCGCGAAGGGTGGCTTTTTTTTCACGTGTGTACGACTCTCTCTTTCTCTCTTTCTGCGTGTGTTTCATAACTCGATGTCACGAGAGTGTGTTGGTGTAGCGGCCACTCCTGCGTAAGACCCTCGATGACTCGAGATTTCGCCAGCTGATAAAAAAATCAAGGATAGAAAATTTTCGTTACGAGGGATGGAAATTTGGGGCAGTTTGGAAAATTAAACGGGACGTCCCGTCGGAACTGGGACAAAGCTTTATAAACGCGAATTTTATCTCCTCTCGCTCTCTTGCACTCGCTCAGTTTTTACGAGGAGCGCGATAACACAGCACAGCCTCGACGGTAAGCTATTTTATCGCTAATTGCGAAACTTTTTTCATCTTCCCACGCGAGTACGCGTAGCGACAAAGCTTTGGGATAATCGCGGATGCGGGAATTTTTGAAAATTTTTTCCCCCACCCGATATCTATATATACCGTATATATAATTACTCGTATTATATCGCATATTGGAATTTTCAACGTTTTTACGAGGCGTGAAAATCGCGGTACTCTTTTTTTTCTCGGTCACGAAAGAAAAAGCCTCGGCGACCCAATCGCTCGCGATCTTCCGATTAATCAGGAGAATTTAATTCTCGAGAATATTTTGTCAAGCACTAAACTACTTCCGATCTCGTCGTGGATTTCCATCGCAGATCTAATTTAGAACAAAAGTAGGTGGGAATTCAGCCTTTGAGAGTTTTAATAATTTCCTCGGGCGTACAGCTCGAATTACTAATAACCCGAGAAGTAATAAATTGCGAGGAACTTTGCGTCTGTAATAAAAACTTGAAAACCTTCCGGTGGACCGTTTTCAAGGGGGTGAATTATAAATTCTTTGAGAGAGATCGCAAAATTATTTCAGCCGAGCCTGAACCAGGAACGAATGACGACAACGACGACGACGATGAGTACGACGAGCACGACGAGCACGACGACGACGATGATGCCGAGGGTGAACACCGGGGAGACGCCGCTGTATCGTCTCGACGGTAGCAGCGGACAGGCGTGCATTCTCCTCCAGGTCGACGCTCTCCTCACCATCAAGTATCGCACGAAGCTCGGCGAGGACGAGGTAAGCTCGTAATTGAAAAAAGAAAAAAAAAAGAAAAAGCAAGAGAAAAATCTTCTTAATCTCGTAGGAGGCCGACATTTACGTGCCCGATAACGCCATAGTGACGGGAAATTGCGAGAACCAGTACAGCGTAACGATGTCCTTGAAGTGGAAGACATACGTATTGTCCTGGAGCTTTGCCAAGGTGAGACTCGATTAAGCGAGACTCGGTACCAGCCAGCCCCCTCCGACAATTAAAATCCTTGAATCGAGCGCGTTAATCGATTTTCCTCTAGGAAACTAACGCGTTCCTTTTCTCTACGTCGAGATTGTTTCGCGGAATATTCATCGTCTTGTTCGTCCTTGAAGTGGGAGGTCGTCCCGATAAGAAAAATTCCTTGCCTAGAAAATGATTTTTTACATAATTTAAAACAAATTTTTTTTGTTCAAACTGTATTTACATTGAATTTAAAATATTTGGTATTCTAAAATTTTTACATTATCGATTATAACGTCAAACAGTAGATTCATTCATTAAGGAATATTCATTCCAAGAAATATCGAGCAAACAAATCTCAATTTATGACCCAAACAAGCCTTTTCTTTCTACGAATTGCTATTATCGTTCTCACGTTTTCTCATTTTTATTTCCGTAGACGCCGGGAGGCGAGAGGTGGTACGTGGAGAAAATCGAACTGACCTACAATTCCAGCGACAATCGATTCAAGCACATCGATCAGCCGAGTGAGTAGAGTCTATCGATGAGTCTAATTCTATGAAACGGAGCTACAATTTTACTTTGCCATTTCAGACAAGACCATAAGAGTCAGCAGCGCGGGTGCTGGAAAACACAGCAACATGTTTTTCCCCACACCTGTTGGAAAATCCTACTTTTGTCCAAATGAAACGGATATCAAGATGACCGACGGCAAGCATCACGCTAGCGTGCTTCTCAGGTACGCTCTTGAGAAAATTATTAGCGAATCAGCTCATGTTCACAATTTTTACTGTATTATCATGCACTTAAAATAATTGAGGGATCCTCGATCACTTGATGATCACTTTTAGTTGAAATAAACAATAACAATAAAATGACAACTGTCCCTTAATTGTATTAAGGAGTATTTAATGAATTTTATAGAGCAATTTTAAGTGAAATGAAATCCTCTTTCAGAAATATGAAACTGCAGCCATTCAAATTCAAGACGAACGAGTTCGCGCCGGAATTCTCGTGCACGGCGCTGAGCGCGCGCGGCGCGAGAGACGAAACGGCGCCGGTTGCCGTCGGATCGACTCTCGCGGCAGCTACCCTCCTCATCATCACCGGCTACGCCGGCTGGCGCTACTTCAAGGTCAAGAAGGTCAAGTACGACACGATGGAGTAAACGAGAAACGATCTCGCCTCTTCGTCGAATCAAAAATAAAAAAAAAAAAAAAATAAAAAACGATCGATTTCATCAGTAGAGGTCGTCGAGCCCGCGAAGGGGAGAATTTTTAATTTGTAACGGTACACGTGCGGATACTTGATGAGCGTACCTGAATAACGTTCGACAGCTGAGGTGCGTCGAGAAATCAAAATTATATATCGAAACGTTGCATATCGGGATAGATATATCGAGTACGAGATCCTATTTGTTCGTTGTGAATTTTGCGAAATCGTCCTTTCATCGGCGATCGATGTCGGATTACTGTATACAGCATAATAGATATTATATAAGAAGTTACGAGACCCGAGCGACTCACGAGAGGATATATTATATATAATATTCATAAAAATTATTACGAATAATCGAGAGTGAAAAAAAAAAGAATTATCGCAAGCTCCGATGGTTGTAAACGGATTACTAGACTTTCACGAGGAAAACTGAGAATAAAAATAATCGGTGTCCGCGATTAGCGTATCATCTCTTTCGACTTGACTTTTCATTCGAGTTTCCTAAGCTTGAGCGAGAGCGATTTTCTCTGGGAGCGTATCGAGGTTTTCGAAAAACCGAGCGCTGTTTCGGCCCTCCAGGCAGCTGATATTCGTCGAGGGAACAGTTCTAGTTTAGAGGTTCGGGATTGCGCGCGAAAAAAAAGACGAGAGCAAGGCAAAAGTTCTCGTAGAACCTTCTTTCTCGCTAGCGTAGCCCCGACTTGGTTCACACATCGACCGCTTTCGCCGTGTAAATAGTTGAACTCCACTTTGTTCTTTGATCGCAAGACTTTTTTGAATTGCGAGATTTTTTAAAAAATATATATATATATATATATACATATATAATTCCCGTAAAACTTCTCACTATTCATATCGAATTTAGATGTCAATTCCTATTTCTCTCGTGTGTTATTTATAAACATTTCGCGTACAAGAAAAGCTCGCTTCGCTCGATTCGTCCTTCTGTCTCGCGTGATTGAACATCTCGTTATTTATTCATTCCTCACTTCTATTCTACGAAACGTTATGTGCGATATGTAAACGTGTAAATATAGCATTACAGGCCGACGCGTGACTGCCGCGATGTTCGATTCTCGTCTCTTATCGTTCTTGCCCCCTCCTACCCCTCTCACCTCGTTTTTTCATCACAATTTTACGAATCTCGAGTCGAGAGAACGGATAAGCGCGCAAGAAGGAGAGAGGGCTCGTAAATTACCGTTTTACGATTACGAGTCATCGAGGCAACGCTCGGCTTATTTTTCTTTTCGTAAGCGTAGAACATCGCCTAGTGTGTGAGAGAAGGAACCTTTTCTGTTCGAAAAAAAAAAACGATCGAGACGGATCGAGAGAAAGATTTGTGAGACAACGCGAGATTCACACCGATCGGAGAATTTTTCTCCGAGTCGCGAAAGTGCCGACGTACTCGTTTGCGCACATAACTGGGGCCTACGTGTTATTGGTGCGATTGTATATGCATATGCAGAAAATTAACAAAAAAATATATTATATATATATACACCGAGTAAGAGATCTACTGTATCGATTATATAATATTATATAAAAAAAAACATATCCGTAATATATGAACCTCTGTCTTCCAAGTGCATATTATTAAAAATATATAAATATATATATATATATATAATATAATTAAATTTCGTGTGTACATAACGATAATAACGATAATATTGTATTGAAACACATCGTATTATAATGTCATACGTATATTTCCAGTGAATTTTATCGATATATCGTCAATTCGTATTGCAAAGGTAACAATGGAATTTTATTCAATAATAATTATAGCAGTGCCGAAAAATGAAACGCGTCCGATCGTCCAGATCGCGCTTTAACGAAGTCAATCCTACTAACATAAAAACGTATATTCAAGAAAAAAAGGGGAGATAAGGAACGAGCTAGAGAGGGATATTTGCGAAAAAGAATACGTCTATTAAAAAAAAATTATGTCATATCAATTAAAGAGAAAAAAAAAACAATAAAAATTAAAAAAAAAAAAAAAATAAAGGCTGTTATACAAGTTCAAGTGTTTGTCGTTTATTTGCACCAAATGGATAGATCGGTCCCGGCCTGTCCACGAACGAGGATGAACGAGGGAACGGTTAGATAAAGGAAACGAGTGGGACGGGGCAGATCGAGAAAAGGGCGTAAAAAGCACAGTCAAAGCTCGATGGAGATTTGATCAAGGGGCGGACAGCCCGGACGGGGAGGGGTGTCAAAAGTGAGAGAGAGAGAGAGAGAGAGAGAGAGAGGGTCCTTACGCAACACGCGCAGTTGTCGATATATAGATTCATTGTTGTACCCGTCGGCATTGTGAGAGGGACTGGTACCGTCGGTACAATGGCACCCTCGAAATAAGGGAGAGCGAGAGAGAGAGGCGAAGAAAGAGAGAGGGAGTGACCAAGTCGCTCATTGTGGGCTAGCAACTTCCTGCGGAGGCGCCTGCAGGTAGCGCGAGGAGTGGGGCGGTGAGGGAAGAGGAGAGGGGAGAAAAATCGACACGAGGGATTACATCCACTAATCTCGGAACTTAATGCGATTTTCGCGCGCGATTGTCGACGTTTCGAGGGCCATTTCTTTTTTACAAAGAGAGAAAGAGAGAGGAAAATGGGAATGAGAAATAACGATTTTATCGAGCGCGCACGGAAAATAAAAATTTGTCGAGGCTACTCGATGATTTTAATATTTATTCGAACATACGCAAATAAATATTTATTCAAAAAATTGTTATTCTCAGTGCGTGTATACTCGAGGAAGTTTTTACTTCTGAAAAATTTGTTTTTTAATGGCCTCTAAAAAATAAAAGACTCAAATTTTCACAAGACGAGCATGCAAACTTCTCTTCTTCGCCAAAAATTTTCATCAGGTAATTGAACCCTGAATCATCTCGGGGGTAGTAAAAAAATATAATTTATAACGAGAGAGCGGGAACGGCGGCGAAGGGGGTGAAATTTTTTTTCACTCAAATTGGGTTCACCCGCGTCGTTTATTAGCTCCGCCGACGTAAGTTACGGTCCTAGCCCTGTGTATATCAAAACCGTAGACTCAGGACGATCGTATATAACGTTAGCGGTGTATCGGTGAAAACGGTAGCTCGCTGTGTTGGAGAGAAAGAGAGAGAGAGAGAGAGGGAGGGAGGTGAGGAGGCGAGAAGAGCAAAAGCGAGAGAAGGTTATGGTGTTACGGAGTGGCACGGTGTCCAGTGACTCCCATGTCGGCTTGTTATCCGCAACGCCCCCGTCGTTATCTGCAATTACCCCAAAACAGCCCCCTAGCTTATAAATTATAGGCCAATCCCCCCTCCGCTCGATCCCCCCAATTCCCACCCAACCACCCACACACACACACACACACACACACACACACACACACACACACACACACACTGCATTACATCTGTCATCAAACGCGCGTTCGCCAATTAATCTCAATTATCTCCCGCTAGCGCCATTACGTCACCCCCCTCCCCTCCCCCCACCTCGATAACCCGGTTCGGCTTATTACGCAAAAAAAAATGCCTCCCGAAAAGGATTTTCCACTCGAAAATCGGCCGAGTGGTTAACGAGATCGTTCGTAGTCGAATGAGGACGGCAGACGATTTTTTTTGTCGCCAAACCGAGTTTGGGGACAATGGAGCCCCACCACTCGACTCTCCTTCATTCTTCCTCGGCCCTACTCGGCTCGGCGCTTACCTCGGACACCTTTCAAGTGCCTGTATAATAATAAATACCGGTCTCTGTATATTTTGACATGAGCGCGGTTAGACGGCCCATCGACTCGGCCGCAAAAATCCTCGCGGGGTGCAATTTTTTTTTTTAACGTTCCTCTAAAATATTTAGGTCATTAGCAACTTACAATGAAGATTAATGAAGAAAGTTTTACATGTTGAAGTAACTATTATAAATATTACAAAGAAAAATAATAGGCATTACAAGATTATGCTAATCTTCTAGGCGAAAGTAGTCATAGGTAGACCACCGCTATCTCTCATTTTTGTACGCACCGATTTACGATTATCGCTCGTAAACGAAACCGGATCGACTTGGAAGCGTATTAATTACTCCCGAACGCTCCGCGTGCTCCCCCGAGCTCGTTCGATCCGATGACAAGCTGATACGACTGATAATAAGTCGACGTAAGCGTCCCGTGAGATGAAAATACAAAGAAAGAGAGAGAGAGAGAGAGAGAGAGAGAGAGAGAGCGGTCACGCGCGGATTCAACCTGGCGAGTAATTACGGGCACGTTTCTATAAATAAAATTCCGAGAGATGTGACGCGATAAAAATTACGCGATTTTTTTTCTCACAGAGCCTCGAGCGATAAGAGAGGAGCGATAAGAAGGAGGTGTCCTTGGGGGGTCCCTCGTGTTTTACACCTCCGCGACGAGTCAGCGAGGAATTCCGTCGCGCAAGCTTTATGCCGATATACGTCATCGCTTCCGAACCGAGGAACAATTTTTTTTCGCTTTTTTTCACGTTAGCTGCGATTTTTCGACGGAATACCTGGAATTTCGGGAAGGGGCGCTTCCTTTCGGTATAATCGAGTGATTTGCATCGTCGAGTGGATTATCCGATGAATTTAGATTCGATCTGCCGCCCCCAGGCCAATCCGAGCCCTCGGGGGGTTTCGAGGATTTCTATGGGTGTGGAGAAAAAACGGACTGATAGAAACAAGCGAGGGGGAGTGAATTTGCTGCAAACTGTTAGAAAGTTTATAGAATGTACTATATTAATTTGCATGCGTTCGAATAAATATTTAATTTCCTAAACGAAATAATTACTTGTGCAAATTTCAATTAAATTAATATTCAATCATAAGCAATTTTATCGAATTAAATATTTATTTGAACGTATGCAAATGAATATTTAATACATTCTTCAAAATTTTTTGCAGTGTAAAATCAAGAATAAAATTTTAATAGGAACGTTTACCCAACAATTTTCCGAATTATTCGCGTGTTAGTACGGAAACGACCGCACGTGGGGCACGACGAGTATTGTGCTCGCGCAACTATTGGTAGCGAGGCTGGGGAGGACGAGGGGGGCAAAAATCGGGGTTCATAATAAAGTTGGAGTAGTTCAGATGCTCTTTTGAGAGGGGTGAGCATTGAAGGCCCAGGCTCGGGGATCGCTTTTGTCACCGGCTCGACACGGTCTCACTCCTAATACCGCTACACGCTGTCATCGTTATATTAAAGGATCCGGAACATATTGTGCCTTCACGACACAAACCTTTCATTGTCGTGAGCGCGTGTTGTCGAAATTTTCGCCACATTAACGCCCAAAATTTTCACACGAGACTCGCTTGAATATCACAAAATATTTAGCTTAATATTATAATAGTTGTTTGAATTCATCGATGATATTTTCAATTTTGTAAAAGTTTTCAAAAAATTTCAATTTAAAATTGTTTAAATCTGTCAATTATCCATTTTGTAAGAATTTTTCTCGAGCAGTTGAAGGAGTCGATAGAAAAAGAATAAATAGCAGTGAGTTTTACTAAAATTGTTTAAATTTTTCAATTATCAATCTCGTAAAAGTTTTTCTCGAGTAGTTCGAGGAGTCGATAGAAGAAGGAAAAATGGCAGCGAGATGAGATACAGGCCGTAGGGCGCCGCGATTATAAACGACGGGAGCTGATCGCGCGGCTAGCTCGTACTTGAGCAGATAAATCGTTCTCGTCAGCGTAAGACGATACGCGACGCGGTGACCGCGCCAACGATATGGTTGGTCGTCCGCGAGCGTAGCGAGAACAGGGGCGAGGGGAGTGTTACGTCGCGATTTTTCCCACAAAACTCACCTGACACACAACCGCAACGTTCCTGATAAAGCCATCGCGATTTTGCACCAGTCAGTCGTTTTATAATTAGTCGACTAGCTTAGTAAACAAGCCGAATCGACTCTTCAAATTAGCAACAAAAAAAATTTGAAAATTGAAAGACAAAACTGGTTGGAATTGAACAGAAATGATTAAAAATTGTTTAAAAATTGAACAAATAAATTATTATGTAGTATTATTTATAATTCGAAATCATAATTTGTGGACAACGTTAACGATGACAGTGTATGGCTCCTAATTGAATAATAGGCTGACATATTTCTCCAGAGAGGGTTGTATGAAAGAACAGTCGTCAGTCATTTTTGGAGAAGCGTAACGAGGACACGAGAGAGAGCAGGGATCCTTCGTACCCTTTCTCCCTCTCTAACGAGCATCCTGTTCCTCACGCCGAAAATCGTCCTGCCTCTCCTCTCCATTCTACGAATTTTCTCAAAAGTTCCATCCAAAAATTTTTCTGCACGTCGGATCGTCCAATTAAATTTTTTCTCGCCCCTCGGCGATAATTAGGCGGGTTCGTAAATCATCTCTGTCGTGATTCGCGGGGTGAATTTTTTCCAGAGATATATTGCAAGATATCAGAATTATCAGCGGACCTAATCGCGAAGGGAATTCGAAGATCGTGGAGGAAAAAAATAAATCGATCCCCCCGGTCGATTCGTTTGATCTCCATCCTGTTTTACGGAATCCTCATTCACGCGCATTGTGTTTGCACAGAAAGCGAGCAACAAACACGCGACGGGAGTTGATGACGCGCCTCATGCCCATTTTCGTTCTCTACCCTCAAATCACGTTGCGCATCTAACTAACCGTGTAATCGACAATTTCGACCTATTACAAACTCGCCCCTCGCGCACGGGGGGTTAGTTCGCCCCCTGCAAACTATAGAGGAGCTAGAGAGACGTCTAATAATCATCATCGAGACACTCGTCACGGTGATCTCGCTAACGAACCTCGCCGAAAAAGAAATCATCGAGAGACCGATTCAGAAGATGCTCTCAAAAATCGGTCGCAAATTCATCACAGATTCATGGACTGAGCCAATCTGGCTCGTTTTTCCAGTTTCATTAACAAATACTTATTAAATTTATTTTTTCAGAGAAAATTTATCATTTAGTCATTGGTTCAAACTGAAACGTTCTTGCGAAGAAAAGTGTTTTTAAACCTAGTTTTAAGATTTTTTTTACTAATAGAATTAAGTTGACAAGTTTGATTTCAGAGGCTCGCTATTTTCGTTGCTCATATTAGCGTGTTTCCATCGATTCGGTTTTCAAGAGCGAAACTCATCGATGCCTGAGATCGCTTCCCCTCGGATCAAGATATACACACTCGAAACGTTCACAAAGTGGCCAGTGACACATAAAGAGCATATTTCGGGGCATTAGGGTGGACGCTCGAGGGCGGGCTACCTGTATTCCAAGTTTTTTCTTCACACCTCGCGAGCCTCTGGAGTATCGGGCCCGCCGATCTTCGAGCTCGCGAGTCCGCTAATGGGAAAATAACCAGTGGATTACGTCTAATCCCACCCTCTCTCTCTCTCTCTCTCTCTCTCTCTCTCCCTCATTGTCGTAGCTGAATTTTTTCCCCGAGGAAAAAAATTCCTTTTCACGAGATTTTTCGAAATCGAGTTACTTCCTCTCACGGCGTGTTTTACTTTTCGCTCGAGCGTTCTATTAATACTCGCTCATTGTCCCCGCGAGGACAGTCGCGTATCTGGACACCGGAGCTTCCCGAAAAAAAATATCGAACGAGAGACGGACGCGTAATGAAAAAAAAGAAGGCTCATTGTTCGATACTAATTTTATACCTCGCCGGTTGATCAGCCGGGTCTCGCGAGCCTCGCGACATCTAATCGGAAACGCGAGACCGCGATGCGATAAGCCACCCCGGACTCGGCATTAACTTCTCTCTCTCTCTCTCTCTCTCTCTCTCTCTCTTCGTCTTTATTTTTTTTTAATTCGTGGCTCGATTCGCTCCCACGCTCCCTCGATCGATCGACGTTAGCTCGAGTTTTGAAAAATATTTGACTCGAGTCACAAAATCTCACAAAAAGAGATTAAAGTGAAATAACAATAAAAAAAAGTACCTTAAAGGATTAAGTGTATGGCAATTTAAGTGTTGTCCCATACGATTTTTGATTTTGTACTAATTTTTGTTTTAAATAAAAAAAAAGTGTCACAATCGAAACAGACCGCGTTCTTCCATGTTTCGCTCACCCCCGGCGAATGTTCAGGTACATCAAAGACAGATAATGAAATTTTCCGTATCGTAATGACGCTCGGAGGTGGAATTTTTCTCGCGGCTGTACTGTTTGACGCGTGAAATCGTAGAACCGAGGGGCTGCAGGTGGGGTTGAGAATTCCTACGTCTATACAGACGGCAGAGAGTCTCGAGTGCAAGGGGTTGAAGTGCGAGCTGGGGGTGGTTTAATTTATCCCGGATTCGCGAGTCCGAAGATGCCGCTTTGCTCGCTCTGTGTGTGCGTGTGCGCGTTTGTGCGGCTGTGTGGACGCGAGGGAGGGATGGGAGGATTTTGCACAGAGCCATTTTGGAATGCAATTAAACGCAGTACAGTGAAACTTGACGCGCTCGCTGCCGAGGCCCCTCCTCTCGCTCCTCGCTCCTCTCGCGCGTCCGCACTCCGCGCACGACGCTACAAAGCGAGCACCTGCGAGTCCGTGTGCGTAACTCTATATTTATATATATATTTCCGTCTCCGAGACTCCTCGAATCATTCAAATTCGCAGACTCGAAATTACCATAATCGACAATTTTCGACGAGACGATCCGAAAATTCCCAGGGATGATGAACAAACTCGATAAAAAATGCATTTATTTTTCAAAATTATTCAGAATTCTAGAGAACGCGAAATTGTTATATTCTCGATCGATTCAGTTTAAAATTTTACCCTTCCCACGTTCCGGGAGGCGAGAGGTCGTTACGAAGCGTACTTCTTCGTAATTCTTTACGTAAGAGAATAACGAAGCCAGAGGAGGGAGAGAGAAGGAGTGTCGCGATAAGAAAGCGAGAGGGTAGTTTCGCGAGGAGAGGGACGAAAGGGGAGCGGAGATAGAGGGAAAATGGCGGCGTCGTGAGCAATCCGACACCAAATCGAAGAAGAGGACGCCATCGCGAAAACGGCGCCGCCCCTCTATATCGAGTCTTGGCACCTGCCGTTAACCACTCGCGAGCAGATCGATCCGTTTCGAAAAACATTCATAAATTACTCAGAAATTTTCAGCATCAATAGCTCAAGAGTTTTCATCTCAATTTTCTACTCAAAGTTAAAATTAATACAAATTTCAAATATTACCCACTCGCGAATAGATAGCGAAAAATATTCATACTAACGATTACTAAAAAATTTTCAAACGTTTAAGAGTTTTCCAAAGTCAATAGCTCGAAAATTTTCTTCTCAATTTTCTGCTAAAAAATTCTAAACATCGTTTTCTTATGGACTCAACTGTAAAATTCAAGCACGATTTTAACTGTCCGAATCGAAAATCGAAATCTCAGCTCGGGTTTCGGGGAAAAGCGTGAAAAATCCGAGTGACGGGGAACCCAGACTTCCGACGTTTCGAGACTCGGATTTTTCGCCAAACGAGCGCACGTGTGGCTCGTGCGTGCTCGAACGTCTCGGAGAGAAACGTCGATCACGAGCGAACACGCTGAGCATGGTAATTAGTCAGGAAAAGGCGTCTACCGAGTGACTTCTCAAAAGGATTGTCGAGGCGTGGCTCGCCGATGCTCGGCGTCTCCATTGATCTATATTTTCTCGCCGGTGGTCCTCGTTATCATCGCGAGTCCAAATCCTTGCAACTCTCGTTTGAATTATTTTTGAACTGAGCTCCACCCAGCTGGCAGGATTTTACTATTCTAATTAACGAATCGTTTTGGTGAACTTGAATTACACTAATAAAAATTTGTTTGATGATCGATTCTTTTTGTAAATAACGAGTTGTGAATAAACAACACATACACAAGCTAAATATACTAATCTTATTTTAAACAATATTTCTACCACATGATAATTCATTTGATCAAACAATACATGTATTTTTATATTTTCGAATAAATACTAAGTAGCTTGAACAAATTATTATTTTCAGTGTGTACATCCATTTTCGATCAATGAGAAAAAAGTTAATCCTAGTAGATACACAAGTAGAAGAAACAAAGCTTGTTTCGTCTACGACTTTTGCAATCATCCGCTCTTTATATCGCTCATTTTCTCTCCGCAACATTTCCGCATCTCATCTTCCAAAGCATCCCAGCTTCCGCATCACCGAGACGTGACAATCTCGATCCAGACCGATCCCTCGATCCCGAGGATTCTCGGTAGCGAAAGGAGATCTCGCAAACTCGATCGTTTCGCAACGAATCAACTAGAAAAGCTGGCAGAGATCGGGCCCGTGACGTCACGATAGCGTCATCGAGTTTGCAGAGCGAAATTTCAAGATCGAGGAGGAAAAGCGAAGCGATGTGTAAGCGAGGAGGCCGGCCGGGTAATCACAACAATACTCGCGTCGGGTGTACGGTAACGTTGACGCGTTCTCGCTTCCGGTGTTTATCGGTCGTTTTAATACCGCCGTTCGGTGCGAAACGATCGCGAGGTTACACCGAGCGCAGCCTGGCCTCTGCAGGGAAATCGGAGCGAGGCAAAAAGACGGGGGAATTAATTAAAACCGTGGAAATATATACGAAGGGCTCGGATGACAAACGGAAAAATCGGGAAATCGAGAGGGGAGGGGGAACGACAAATTCATTTTGCGAGAGAGTCGAGAGGAGTCGAGGGGTATAATCGAAATCTCGGCAAGGTACTTCTCGCGAGAAGAGAGGATAGATATAAGAGAGAGAGAGAGAGAGAGAGAGAGAGGTTGAAAATCCGAGTGAGATACACTCGGAGATTCAAGCTGTTTACGTAAGAGAGGGTGGGAGGGGGTGAGAGGGGGTGAACTAGGCAAGGGTCGCGCCCCCGTTCGTTCGACCAATCCCGTGAATCTCGCTGCCACGGATTGCCCAATCCCGAGTTCCCCAGTCGTCCCTCTTCCCCCCTCTTCCTCTATCTCTCCGGATGAGCTAACGTGTGTGAATATACCCATCAGCTCTCTCTCTCTCTCACTGGTACGATTTATTAAATTTACGAATTTACACAGATTGGTTTTTTTCTAAATGAAATTTCTATCCAATAAAATAGCTGCATGTTATTCGATTATCTCTTCATTCAATTTTTTTAAGAATATGTAGGAAATCGAAAAGCGGGCTCCGAAAAAGACAAAAGCCGCCAGTTAACTTAATAAATCATTTGATGTATTCTTTGTCAAAGTAATAAAAAACGCGGGCGGAGTTGCGGCCTTACAAAAAATTAAACTATATTCTTCGCCAGTTTTGTACGTCGCGCTTGCCGGGAGGATGGACAACGACTCTCCGATCGAGTCGTTTAAGTTGTTGTTATTTATGTTCATATTTTTTCTACCATGCGTCAGCGAAATATTATAGTCTCTACCTAAACACCTCTGTGCCTCTGCATGAGGACACTTCCTAAAAATAATTGATAAGAATTTTTCTTATAACAAATTTATCTAAAAAATCTTACGAAAAAAAACGAGACTGTAATTTACTATTATTCTAATAGCGATTAAAAAAAAATAAAATTTCATAGCGCTGGGGTAGATAACGACCCCCAGATTTCTCTTTCTCTCTCTCTCTCTCTCTCCTCGTCTCGCGCGCGCGTGTTTGATCGCGCCGAGCAGCCAATCGCGCGTCTCGCTCGCGTTCCCTGCGGCCACTGCGTACCCCCGGGACTCCGAGAACCGGCAGCCGATCGGACACCAGACTGGCACACACCGACGCCTCTCTCTCCCTCTCTCTCTCTCTCTCTCGCGTCTCAGCGCACGCACGCGCTAGCGGGCACAAAGTACAACACAATCGCGAGCGAGAGCGCGAGTGGTGTGCACGTCCCGACCTGTCCGGCGCGAAATCGAAAATTTGCCCTACGACGAATATTACGTTTGTGTCTGTGCTGTGGGATTTTCCAAGCTCTCGAGTGGCAGTGCGAGTGGTGCACCTCTGGATAATAATAAAAAAAGAAATAGATAAAACTGCGAAAAGTGGAGGCTACGTTTCGATAATTGACGTACGAGCCTCGAGTACGTCGAGTTCGACGATTGTTGATCTTGTTGAATGAAACGCAGTCATGAATGAATCGCGAATGATCAAACAACCGTGCGCGAAGCGGATGCTTACCTTTCCGCGCGTTCGGTGTCTATAAATCGAGTATCCCGTGTCATGTCGAGTGGATAGAGCGAATTTTTCGAGAACTCGATCCCGTTGAACAAAATTTTCCGGACGAAATTTTTTAGCAGGAAAATGTCGGAAAGCTCGGACCAACTGTCATCACCGAACAGCGACTGCAACAGTCAAATCGGTAGCTCGCTGCGCGCCAACGTTTCGGTTAATCAGTACTCGAGCGGGAACGTGAGCCTCCTCAATCACCACCAGAGTCACCACGGCCATCCGCAGAATCTCACGCCGTCCTCGAACGGCAGTCCCCAGTACGTCCACGATTTGCCGAGCTGCGCCGGTGCGTCGGTAGCCGCTGCTGGCTCGCTCGCCGGCAATATCGGCGCGAACATCGGCGGATTAGCCCTCGGGACCTCCGTCACGAATTTCACCTCCGAGCAGATATCCTGCATGTGCGAGGCCCTCACCCAGCGCAACGACATCGAGAATCTCGCCAGGTAGGAAAAATCTCTGCTCGAGTTTTTACCGAAACTTGAATACACTGAAAATAAAAGTTTGTCGAAGCTACTTAAAATGAAAAAAATACTAATTTTATTGTAAGTATTATTTTTTTTTTTACTCTATATAACGAGGAGTAAACAAAATGTTAATTTTTATATTTACAAATAAATGTTAAGTAGCTTCAGCAAATTTGCATTTTCAGTGTGAGAAATTATTCTATAGCGAGTACTCTCAACTTTCTAAACTACTAAAAATATGTGATATGTAATTTCACAGTACTGACACTGTTATTACATTCTAGTGTTACTTGGTTTCTACAATTTGATGTAAACTGTATAATATACTTTTGTATTGTACTTTTGTTATACGCTATTGACCCCGTTGTTATAAAACACCTTAAAAAAAAAAAATATTATAGAACAGTTTTAAATGCTCAAACTGAAATGTCGAGTCCAGGAATTACTTAGGGTTGGTGCTATCTGAAAACTGCAGTTCAAAGGGTTACAGTTTTGAGACTAATTTTATAGAATATTGTAGAAATTATTCGTTGTAGGTTCCTGTGGTCGTTGCCATCGAGCGAAGTGATGCGAGGAGGCGAGAGCGTCCTGATGGCGCGAGCCGCCGTCGCCTTCCATCGAGGAGCTTATCACGAGCTCTACTCGATCCTCGAGAGCCACCCGTTCTCTCCTCGTCGTCACCCGGAGCTCCAGCAGATGTGGTTCAAGTCCCACTACCTGGAGGCCGAGAAGGTCCGGGGCAGACCCCTCGGTGCCGTTGACAAGTACAGGCTGAGGAAGAAGTATCCGCTGCCAAAAACAATCTGGGACGGCGAGGAGACCGTTTACTGCTTCAAGGAGCGATCGAGGAATGCCCTGAAAATCTGCTACGAGAAAAATCGCTACCCGACCCCCGAAGAGAAGAAGAACCTCGCGAAGAAGACCGGACTGACCCTCACCCAGGTCTCGAATTGGTTCAAGAATCGTCGCCAAAGGGACCGGACACCTCAAACCAGATCGTGAGTTTTAACACTTTTCTGTACCCTGAGAACAAAAATCAGTTGGATGTATCATATTTGTTTGAAAATATAGAAATAAATATTTTGTTCGATAGAATGAATAATTTGGAATTAAGAATGTTGTGAATGTTAGAATCTTTCATTCAGACAAATATTTGGTGGAATTTACATTACATTTAAATACATTCAACTAATTTTTGTTTTCAGTGTAGCACAATTATAATAGGTTGAATCGATGATAAAACTATAAATGAGAAGTTTTGTATATGAAAAATTACATTGGCCGGTCAGTCTCGATACAATTGTTTGTACACTGGGAGATCCAACCAGATACACGAATACTGCCAAGAGAATATTTTGACAGTTCGACGAAATTGTTCAGTCTGCTAAATTTTTTACTCAACAATCGCTCTTGGCGTATGATTGCTCATTTAATGGATTCGATGAAAATTTTTCCTCGGTATGCTATCGATTACTCGAGCGAGCTTATCGAATGAGAGCGGACCCTCGCGAACCGTAATTTATTCTCGCAAGACAGGTCGCACATTGTTTTCCGGTTTCGGGAGGGTTGTAGTGAAAAATCGTACGGGTAAGATGAGTGCGCATGGAGGGCACATGTGCTCGCCATGGGGGGTGGGGCGAGTTTAAGGGTGGTGGTCAGAGAAGGGAGAGTGGTGGGGGGTCGCGCGCAAGGAACCGCTCTTCTTTTTTTTTCGCCTTTTCGTGTTAAAACGCAACAAGTGCTACATGTGTTCCTCCCTCTCCCACACGCACGTCGAGTCCTTTTCCGAAGATTCTCCTCGCGGCACGAGGGTATGCCCTCGACGATAAATCATGCGAGTTACCCCAGAACGATCCCTCATTGTTTCTCGATTTTTCCTCACATGCATGTGCGAGGATACCTCGTCTCAATTTTCGGCCCCCTTTTGTCTTTGCTCCTCTAGAGCCGGTAGCGTATCGGCTCGTACATAAATTTCACTCGCATGTGTCGGCTTAGGTCAATCCGTAGTAACTCGGTCACGCAAACTGAAATGACCTGAAATTTCTCCGATTTTTTTTCGGTCCCGGCACAAAGAAATTTTAATAGAAATTCGGATTTTACGATGGAGTGCACTTTTCCAAAAAATTGGAGAGACAGTTGTAATTTTCAAACAGATGTGTCAGCTAGTGATCGATTGATCTTTTGAATACTCGAATTGTCTTCTTTAGCGCAATTACCTGCTCTCGATTCAATTATTTATTCGAATTGTAATCATTTGAAAATGACGAGTGTCCCCTTTTTTGGAATAGTATATACTTTGATAAAATATTTCTTTTCGTTTAGACTTTTTAAATACAAATTTCAGACATTTTTTGGCCCACCTAAGCTATCCCGTTCCTCGCTATCCAATCTCCTAACAGCAATCGCAATGTTAACAAGAACGATTGTTTCGAAAACACAAGCCCGAACGAAATCGAATGCCACTCTCGATAACCAACCCCCTCTCGTCGAACCCGATTATCAATCTCGATTCTGTGTTTTTGTTTTTCTCCCTTTACGATGTCGCCGAGTCTCGTTCCCGGAAGTTGTCCCGGCGAATTTCGTTCTCTTTTTCGTTGTCGACGTTATCGCGATCGGCCGGTTATCGTCGCGAGAGGCCTCGATTGTTGACGTAACGCGAGACGATCAACCGCGCGATTAGTTAATGTCGAAAATATTAACAATATTGAAACATAAAATCTCTATTTTCGAGATAGTGAGATATTTTCGTGCTTTCAGAGGGAAGTTGGTACCAAATTTGTTTTGTTTTTGTTGAAATCCGTTTTAGGTTCACAATAAAGAAATCAAATTTTCTTTGAAAAAATAAATTGTAGTTATAAACTATCAACTTTGAATGGGAAGAGATACTTGCGTGAAATATGTGTTAATAAAATTCAGAATGAGTCAAATTGGCATATTCTGTAAATCTAATGTTGACGCTAGATTTACGGACACTTTCACATACCTATTTTCTCAAGAACGTTTTAATTTGAAACAATAACGGAATCATAAAATTTCATTGAAAAAATAAATTGTAAACTAATGTAGTATAAAATCTAAATGGGAAGAAAAGATACATATTTGCATGAAATATATGTGTTAATAAAATTCAAAACGAGTCAAATTGGCACATTCTGTAAATCTAGTGTTAAATATCAGTTTTTTATCGCGCTTTTGGAATAATACCCGAGGCTAGATCGGCCTCGGCGAGGTCGGGAAGAAAGTCGCGTTTGTTTTTTTCTACTTACGTCGACGAAATCATCGAGAGGGGGAATCGCTAATTTCGCGAGCCGCGCGATTTCGTAGGAAGTTATCGCTGGGAATGGCTCGCGCTCGCATAATACACTGACGTAAGCTGGATCGAAGGAAGAGGTGGAGCGTGAGGGCACGGGAATGCGAATTTTTCGTGACAAAGAATAGAGAGAGAGAGAGAGAGAGAGAGAGAGAGAGGTGGGCCTTTTTGCGTTTCGTTAAGAGAGATGGAGTTGTTATGGCTACGAGGTGGTTGCGCTCGCGGTTTACTTCTCTGCCCTTTCTTCCTTCGCTTCAATCCTTCGCCTCTGTTGAAAATTTTCTGTTAAAAATATTCTAGAGGTAGGTCCGATTTTTAGTTTGTAAAAATAATTTTTCTCAAGCGATTCTTCGATTGTACACTCAAAAATATTTCTTCATTCATTCATTTTATCGAAGTGTCTGTATATTTTTGAGTAGCTCCAAGAAATTTTTGTGCTCAGTTTTTTTATAAATCGAAGAAAGTTGAAAGGGGGTTGTCGCTCGGGCTCGGCACCTCCGATTTTCTCGTTTTCGACGTTTTCGCGCAAAACCACCCCGTCGTTTGCCGTCCTAGGAAAAGGAAATGCGACGCCCCATTACCGTTTTATGACGCAGATTCGGTTACATCTCCCGTTTCACCATTGAGCTGTTCGCACTACCAATAGTTTACTACATAAAAGGCCAGGGCCGGTACCTCGCACCCTCCCCAACGCTTCCCCGTACTCCCACCATCCGCTGATTTATCTTCTCCGCTCCTCGACGCCCAAATCCTCGTAACCCTCTTGTTAAGGGTGCCGAATAATTCCGCGTATGCGTAAAATTCATTACCAGCGACGAGTACGCGGAAAATAAATTTAATATTTATTGGAAAAAATGAATATTTTGTTGAATTAAATAAATGATTTAATGTAAAGACTGTTTTAATTAAAAACAGTATCTTTAGTAACATATATTCTGTTGCATGTACTAGAAATTTATTCGAACATGCAAATCAATATTAAGCGAATTCAACAAATTTTTATTTTCAGTGTAGGATTATTCTACACTGAATAAAATACTTTAAAATAAAAAAAATCGCAAACGACTGAAGCGGATTTAAAATTCTTCGGCGCGGAACCTCGAAACGTGTCGTTCGAGAGCGAGACGAATTGAAAATGAAAAAAAAAAAAAAAAGAGTTTTGCGGGGTGGCAGAGGGGGAAAGGGGGCAGGAGAAAGGGGGGTGTGGATCGGGAGCGAGCCATTCTCGTGGGCGGAGCTCGGCGCATACGTGTGGACCACTGCGTGCTCGCACGCGTGTTCGGGATAAACGCGGGGAACACGCGCGAGCGAGGGGAGCGCGCGGTTTTCGTACGGAAACGGGGAGGAGAAAATCCGCGCGCATGCCCCGTGGAATTTCTAAGGGTGTATAATCGCAAATTACACCTCTTACCCCTAACAATTAATTACGTCGATAGAGCAACTCGACACTCGGCAGGGCTCCGAGTTCTCGATAAAACCGTCGTATAAACAAATCTTAACGAGCCTATCGATTTAACGATTTGTTTGATTTCGCCAGTGACGTCATACCCACACGTGGATCCGAAAGTTTCTTTCTCTTTTTTTTTTCTTCGCGGAGATTTCGAGGAAGTCGAGCGAGTATTTTGACTAACGAAATTTTTTACGTATCTTCTTGAGACAATGCGGCGATACGCGATACGGTACGAAAAATCGCGACGGGAGCTTTCTTTCCCTTTTTGTCACCCTTAGGGATTTTGTTTTTTTTTTTTTTTTATGAGTTTCCACCGAACGAGCGAGCGGGCTAATTTACGACTCACGGCGAGCGTGAAAAATATGCTCGCTCGTGACCGGAGCGCGTTTCGAGAGACCTCGCTCGTGTGTGTCGCGGTCGAAGGTCAGTCTCTCTCTCGCAAATGTGAAAAATGTGAACGGTTACCCCGGTCAGGTCTCGATGAAAGAACTTGTTATTCGATCCCGAACGAATAAATTTCCTATCCGAGTCGAGAATTAAATTTAAAAATTTTCGAACTCTGATAACGAAATTCAAATCACGACTCAGGGAACAAAAATTTGTCAAATTGGCGAAATATTTTTTCGAATGTACTACTGGCTGTTAAATATTTAATTGAATCAAATGATAAGCAGAATATTTTCGTCGATTCGACGAATTTGTAACATTGAACGTTTGATCGAATTGATGTCGATAAATTGTCAATTTTTCTTTCAGAGAGATATTATCGCTAAATTGCCAAGCCTCGAGCAACGGAGCAACGACGAACGGGGTTAACAGCAGCAGCGGGATGAACAGCAACGCTGTCAACAGCATGCAGTCGATACAAGGAATCGAGTCGGGCAGCCCGAACCTCGCCATGTCGCCGCTCTCGACGATGGGAATGTCACCGGTCGGTATGAACCCGTGCAGCCCGATGGGAACGAGCCCGATGAGCACCCATCACCTCGGCTACGCGGCACCGGTCACGCCCTCGTCGACGGTGCACGCGCACAACGGCACAGTCAGCCCGATGAACGACGTCAGGGCGCAAACCTACGGACGCATCCTCTACGACAACAGTAACTTCAACAATAATATTCTTCTAATCGTGTTATTCCTAACGATAGCAGTTTGTTACTCGTTCTTTGTCTGGGCTGTCTACAGGGAAAGAGAAATTTTCAAGTGATTCAATAAATTTGATTTATTCAATTTTTTTTTTTATTGAACTTCGAAAAACTCGATCTACCTCTATCTAGTTGAACTTTTTCTTGTATTTTTCGATAATAATATTCTTCTATTAGTGATATTTTTAACAATAATATTCTGTTAGGCTTTTTTTGTTTAGGCTATCTACAGGGAAAGAGAAATTTTCAGCTGATTCGATAAATTTGATTTTTTCCATTTTTTTTTAACTGTAATTTCAAAAATCTCGATTTACCTCTATCTAGCTGGATTTTCTCTTATATTTTTCGAAAATAATATTCTTCTATCCGTGCTATTTCCAACAACAATATTCTGTTAGGCATTTTTTGTTTAGGCTATCTACAGGAAAAGAGAAATTTTCAACTGATTCGATAAATTTGATTTATTCAGTTTTTTTTTTATTAAACTTTAATTTTTAAAAACTTGACTTCCTTTTCTTCTGTTGTATTTTTCGATTATTCAATAAATATGTGATTCGTGAAATTTTTTTGAATGATTTAACTCTTTATGGACTCGTGTAACTTTCAGGTCGCATTTTGATTTTTCGACATTTAACAGAATAACACCAAACAGACAAAAATTCGGTCCATAAAAGGTTAAATTGCAATCGCAACGAACTCGATCTACCGCCGGCTAGCGAATTTTCTCTCGCTGTTCGTCCCTTAAAGAGAGTCGAGTTGCGCGTAAAAACAGAAGGAACTGGGGAACACAAGCGGGGACTTGCTCGTTACTTGTTACGTTTCTGTGATTCTCAGGCAAGGAGGTCGACCAGAACGTCTACTACTCGGGCCACTCGAGCATGCACCATCAGTACTACCAGCAGACTCACCACCAGATGATGACGTCGCACCACCATCATCACCACCACCAGCAGACGATGCCGACGAGCTACGAGCTGATGCTGCAACCGCCCCAGCACACCATGTGACCAGGAGCCTACGAGTGCGAGGACCAGGCTCACCATTCGACGCTCCATCATCATCACCACCATCATCATCACGCCACCCTCCCGACGGACGACGCTCTCTCTCGCGTTCAAGCCTTCGCCTGATTCGACAGGAAAAATTTCCACAAGAGGATCGACAATTCCGGCTGATCCACGCTAGAAAAATTGCGAATATTTGTTTGCGACTCTACCAGTAGATAGATTTTTAAAAACAATTGTTTCTTTATTGCACTGAAAATAAAAATTTGATTTTCATTCGCGAACTCGAACGAATTTTTATTTTCACTGCACGAATGTTGATTTTTTATTAATAAATTTTCTAATTTTTAGTTTAGTACAGTCTATCTGCTGCATTCAATTTTTAGTATTTTATTTTTGTAACAATCGAGGGATAGTTCGATCTAGCGTGAATCATCCTCTGCAGTTTGCTATTTTTATTTTCCTTGCAAAACCGGTGCCAAAAACAAGACGAGGATCGTTAGATCGGTTTTTTCCTTCCTCGGTGCGGAAAGAGAGAGAGGAATTTTGGAATGAAAATATCGAATGCGCCATCTGCTTTACCCCCACCGGATCGACGAGCAGCGTTCGCCAATCGACGCGAGCAAGGAAGGTGGCTGGCAAGGATCAGGGAGGAGTCCGAGAACTCCGAGACTGGTTTTTTTTCCTTTTCTTTTATCCTGCTCCTTTTTTTCACTCTTACCTTACCACCCTACTCTCTTCCTTCACGGAATTCACAATGGCGACCGCGCTCGCAGCTGCTTTTTTTTTACACAACGAGCGCTCTCTTTCTCTCTCTTAGCCCTTTTCGCAAACGACGGTGTAGTTAATTAAGAAAACTGTACGTATTGCATAAATCTTAAGACGTAAGTAGTAACCGAATGGGATCGAGTTAGGTGACGTAGTGTCGATTCACCTTGAGAGTTCGAAAGCTCGAGTAAAGTTATATATAATGATTATATTAATAAATAAAAAAAAAAAAAATTAAACGGTTTATATTTCGTTCGAGAGTTATTTATTTATAGATAAGTAGGCTCGAATGGGAATGGAACGAGTTAATCAAAGATTTTTATGAGACTTTTCACTGTAAATAAAAGAAAAGATACTTCCAAAGCAGAAAATATTATAATTATATCAAGATCATATGACCATATGTATGTAATGTATATAACGATTATATTATAACTGTGTATTACAGAAAAAATAGTGGTTTTTAATAAATAAAGTTCAATTAGACGTTGCCTAAAAAAAAGATTTCTACCCAGAGGGATTCGAACCGGAGATCTCCTGTAGTTTCCGGTTTCCACCTACAGAAAGCGCGCGGTAGTCTGTTTACGATTTTAGTTCCAGCTTTCTCTAATAGATGGCGGGTCGATTCGGTTTTCCCAAACGTCGGCCATTTTTGTTTCAAGACCCGCGAATTATGAAATTACGTCAAATGCAAAGTTTTTTTATTTGCAATTTTTGTTGAAACAAGATAATTTATAGGTTCGAAGAAAGTAACTCGGCTATTGTACAAATTTCGACAAAATGTGCACTCGCTGAGATTTCCGCGACGTGTGCAGTTTAATCGGAGGCTCGTTAAACGAGAACTTTCACCGAGTTCGTCGTTCTAGCAGTGTAAATATGATACGAGAAATATACACCGAATAAAATTAACTCGAATTTCCGAAGAAAGCGGAATTTGGCGAACGGTCGTGCGTTGCTTTGCCGCGTAATTGCTGACTGTGGAAACCGCTTGTTAATTATTAGTAAATAGTTCTCTCTCTCTCTCTCTCTCCCTCCCTCGGTCTTTCGCTTTTCCAAGATGAGCGGGTCTTTGATTTAACTACGACAAACTCCCCAAGGGTATTCTGGAACTCCCCGTTCTCGTTTTGCGAACGATTGCACTGTTTATTCGTATACATATGTATGTACAAGGAAATGTACTACGTGAATTATATTTAATATATTCGATAAACGGCGAGGTCGAGCTATCAACAATTTACACAGATTTCTGTATGATAAATCTTCTCAGTGTTTTGGCAATAATTCTACGCATTTTTTAAACGGAATTAATCAACAAAAACTTGAAATAATTACACACATTTTTGATTTATTAATTTTTTTTATTTAGTTCTTTTATTTAACATACAAGAGCTATTGTTATATGCTGTACGTAATACGATTGTTTCATTACAATTTACGCACATAGTATGAATATATTATATATTAATAAACAAGTCTAAGTTACACTGATATGGTTTAGTTACAGTGGAACTGTACAAAGAGCGTTTTAAGCATTTATTTTTACTCTTTAAAATCTAAAAAAAAAGTCCATCCGTCATATCAACCATCACACAACCGTCATCTATCGTCGCTTTCAGTCTCGTTCAAGAATCACTCTTTTCTACTAAATAGATTAATTTCATAACGATTATCTCTTTGTCATATATTCAACCGTAATCATAATTATTACCATATACCGCTCCAAAACGAAGGAAAAAAAGACTCAGTTTTTCGCTTCTAGTCGTCGTGACGATCACCGTAGTTCATCGTTCATATCACATATGTGAGAGATACAGCCAGTGGTTTATTGACAATGTTCTTGGATCATTTTCTCGGTTTTCGTGTTCTCCGCGTGCTTTTGTATTATCATCGAACATGTATAGTCTAACGCTATGCTGGTTCGTACAATTTACATACACATATTTAATACGTGGATTATACAAGATACATCTTTGACAAGAGGGTCACATTGAAAAAATATATATATTGTTTCAATTTAGGAAGTACGAGACGTTACTGGTATGTTTTTTTGATGTCGTTTATGATGTGTTTCCAAAGTTACACGAGATATGTACGAGCTTTATAACGATTTTGTCTACCAGCATACGCAAACGAAACGATAATTGTCTCTATTCTCGTGAGAAAAGAAAAACATATGTTTTTAAAACATTTAGATATGTGTAGTACAAGCATTAGTCTTTTTTTTTTCATTTTCATTTTAGTCGGAAAGTTGTAATGTCGAAGCGTTTATGTACAAGCAAATTCGAAAGTGCTTCTTCTCTCGTTCGGTTTCTTTTAAATCGTAAGTTTTGTACACGATGATACGTATCAAAGTTACATCTCTTTTAACGACGAAAAATTCGTCAATCAAATAATTATTGTATTATTTGCTAAAATGCTACATAATTTAAAGCTACAAATTAAAAAAAATAAACGAATAAGAAAAAGAACAGAAGGTCTTGAATAATGTCGATTTCTTATACTACATGTTTTTTTTTTTTTTATATAATATTTACATTTTTTTCGTCAAATTTTCGATGCATCCATCAATAAGGCAGTCTCACGTGGTCCGCGAGACCAATGAATAAAAATAGAACGCGATCGAATTGCATATTCCGATAAAATAATAAATGTTGCTCTTCCAGAATTCATCAATATCGTGAAGCATATATAGACTGTCATCTAAAATCTATACTTTCCCTATCTAAACTAAAACTTAATTAGACTAAATCAATTAGATTTACGAATTGGCTAATGCGAAAAAAATAAATTAATAAAAAAAGTTCTTTTAACACTGAATTTATAAATAAAAATAGTTTATAATAAAGTTAAATTTTTTTGTTTAACGAGTTTGTTAATACAGCGCGAGAGATGACAGTGATGGTCCAGAGATCATAGAAACTAATACTACATTTTTTTCTTTCTACACGTTCGGCCCTACTGCGCTAAAAACATGGGTGCTAACACAAATTTGCGAATGTCAGCGTTATACCTTATTAATGGGCGGAGGGCCATGAAATTCGATAGAAGAAAAAAAGTAAAATTAGGTTCCCGCAACGAATCGTGCTAATGATAAGATTTATCCCGTTCGCCTAAAGGTCGATACAATCAATATAATCACGATTACGAAAGAATCCTTATTGTTTCTCACTCGCCGCACGCGATCGCAATATACTCATTTCTTATTCTCACTCTCGTTCATCGTTACAATTGCGATTATAATACTGAAATCACTATCCGTTAAAAAGGTATATTATATATAATTCTCTCGGCCGTGAATCGGGGAGTTTAGGAGGCGTTCGATCGGCAAGATTTCTTTTTCTCCTCCATCCCAGAGCTAATTGCATTTAACCTTCGAACGCGCGCACTCGTTTGATTCAAGCCGTTAGTTACGTCACACGACGCAGATGTCGGAGATTCGGGGCACGGTCATTTCAATTCGGATGATAAATTACCGCTCGAGCATCGGCTCGCGCAATTGATAATATGAAGACGTTATATTGGCGTCGACGTGTTTCGCCGATCGAAGTTTATCGTTTTTGTTATTTTCCTTTTTTGCAATTCGCAGTAAAATGAAAATGAGGTTCGATCGGATAATCGAGTATCTCGAGAAAAAAGAATACGCGATTAGACCCTCCTCGTAACCGTACATGGTCGTTTTTTTAGACACGCCGAGAGATCGTTTCTCTTATCTTACAAACGAACAATTTTCTCGTTCATCTGGACGCTCGTGTCGTACACCGGCACGCATTTGTAATACTGCGGCGGATAAGACGGATAGGCCGCGTCCGATGGTGACAATCGGGCGCGAAATCGATTCCTCACGATGTGTACTATCAGCAGCAGGCACAGAAGCGCGAGCACGACTATTAGCGTGATTGGTACTGTGCCCCATCCTCTCATGTTGTGGAATACAGATTTCTCGTTGTTCTGAAATTAAGCAATAATTACATCAAATAAACTATATCAATATTTCATATAATGTAATATGTTATACATATATTATTATTATACATATAAATTATCCTATTATTATTATATTATAATTATAATATGTGAAATATGAATAATCGATATATCTTCTTTTACATTTTCCCTTGCGTTTTTTCTTCAATTAAAATTTAACTTTTTCGTGTCCAGAACTAATGACTGTATTGCAATGATAATTTTAATATTTTTTTCGATACTCACAGTGGGACACGTGGGACAGCACGAACCAGGCTCGGGTGGGCTCGGATCGTTGCAGGATAACGAGCAGATCGTCACCTTGCAGTTGAGGTGGCCACCGGGTTCGCACGCGCAATCGGTACACGAGTCGAGCTGCCATCTCGTACCTTCCGCATTGGTATTGTTTTTATGATCCGTGCACGTGGCTTTGCAGCGGCAGGTCTAAAAAAGTTAGTTTGTCAGTTATTTCTTTTTAACGATTAACATTTAAGACTAGATTTACGGACACTTTTACACACTCATTTCCACAAGAATGTAATCATAAAGTATTAACTTTTACTATTAATTAAACTATTAATAAAATTGGGAAATTGGCTGACAATGAGTCCATAAATCTAGTATTAACATATTTTTTTCTGCATACCGGACAACCGCGTTTGTCAGTTTTATAGCCATATGGGCACCTCTTGCGGCAGCCAGGCTTGGCCGGGCATTCGTAACGACACTCGCACCTCGTGCAGAGTCTCTCGTCGACGACGAGCCCGTACGAGCAGTGGAGGTTGCACTTGAGCTCTGGGCAGACGTTCTCGTCCTCGGTGATGCTCGGTACGTCCGTTCCCGAGTCCATCGTGCTCGTGCTGGCCTCGCAGGCGCACACCGGGCAGCCCCCTTCGTCCTTGGCGAAGCTCGAGCAGCTGAGTTCGCAGTGAGACAACTCGGGGCAGATTTTCCTCTCGCCTTCGTTATTAAGCGCATTCTGTAAGAGCGAAAATTATTAATTTCTAACTTTAAACAAATTCTCCATCGTCCATCTCTCTCTTTTTCCTGTTGTTAATTGTGGAAAGGTGAATAAGGACGGCCAGCCTGAGAGCTTTTCAACAAGTTCGAACGCGAGAGAGCGAGAGAGAGAATAAATAGCAGGACCGGAAGACGATAAAGTTGCGGGATGAGAAAATGCGTCGGACGAAGTTAAGAATGAGGCAAGCGCGAGTTCGGGGGAGGAGGGGGGCGAAAAGAAAGTGTAATAAAAGTCCCGAGACTAACGAGAGCGAGGGAGAGAAAGTTAGGGATGGAATTTTTCCGCCCTCTGACGTCTTCTCTCGCTCTTTTCTCACCCCCTCTGCCCTCTCGAGCAGCGCGCAACTGGAAGAAGTACATACTGAAAAGCGAACTAAGAAGAGCTTTCCCGCGGCGAGTGTTTGAAGAGAAAAAGAGAAACAATGGCAGGAAAAAAAATAAGAGGGTAAAAGCTGGAACACCTATTAGAACGTATAGTCGGGGGCAAACGTGTGTGTCCATTCAATAGAGTTAGGAAAAAGTTTGCCTTCGCGAATTAGCCGATTGGTTGTTACTCGGTGAAATATCGAAGCTCGTAGAATTTCTCGCAATTTATTCGTATTATATAAATATTAATATTTCGCAATCGATTCGTATTCATTTGTTTAACATCCAATATTATATTTATATGAATTCGACAGTGACGTCAAACTTTTCAAACTTTACGAGCGATGAAAATGATTCGTACCGGGGAAATTTGAAAATTGAACAAAGCGACTAATGAAAATCGTTTGTTTCTCGAATCGAGATAAATTTTTGATATCTTCACTGTTAACTGTTAACTGTTTTTTAAACTCGTCGATATTTTTCTGTTTCGTTTATCTTTGCCAGAAGAAAAATCTGCTAGAATTTAAATAGAAAAAAGCTTTTTCTCAGCTTGATCAACACGTACCTCGTTAGCCGCGCATTCGCACTTGGGACAGTCGTCCTCGTCGCGCGCTAATTCGCAGGCGATCTCGCAGTCCTCGAGGGGAGGGCAGGTCCTCGTCGGTATGACGGGGCAGCGCTGGCAGCACTCGCCGGGCAGCGGTGGCTGGGGATTCTCGCAGGCCCGGCACATCGTCGTCTCGCAAATCAGACCAGCCGTTTCGTCGCACGTGCACGTCTCGCACGAGCTCTGCTTCCATCTCTCGCCCACTGGATGGAGCGTACCGTTCAGCACGCATCCGCTGCTCGCCCGTACACGATTTTCCTCCTCGGCTGGTCGTAGTATCGATTCTGAAAATTAAAACTCCTTAATCACAACTTTGTATTTAATTTTTAATTTTTTAAGAGGATCTTCTGGTTTGAAACATTGACTCAAATAGCTAGCTGAAATTTATGTGTATTCTTCTGAAATACTTATAAATAAACGAAAAAGTTCTAAGTTCTATCTCTTCATTTTCCTTCACAACAAAATCAGACTTTCAAACCCCTTAAGAATTGCGATAAATATGTTTCGATGAGTCAGAAATTCTTTAGCCTGTAATTCGCAGCGATCGGCGGGGACTCATTAAAATTCAACAGGTGGATTGATTCGGTTCGAAAAATCGGACGAGAGTGAAATTCCGTAGCGAACGGTTCGTTAGGAAAATGCCGGATAATTCGATTCCGTTGATTATTTAGCGAATATTTACCCGACGGCACGCATCTGTAGAGAGCGCAGCAGCTACCGGGTCGTCCATTGCCGGGCCTCGCTTGCTCGGCTCGTTCCCTCTCCGCGCACGAAATCGGCGGACAGTCGAGGCACTTGCACTCGTCGTCTCCGCTCGGCACGCTGTCCGATGGACACTCGAAGCTCCTAGCGTCGGCTGTAAAAAAAAAATAATATACGTTAGATGAAAATTAAAATACAAATGAGTAAAACACGAAAAAAGATGTGATAAAAGTGGAAAAAAATAATTGTATGAATAAAAGATTTTATAATATTTTGGTATTTTAAGGTACTAAAATACGTCATTTTTATTCGTTTGAAAAAATTATTCTCTAAGGGAATTTCCACTAGCGTGAATTTTCTCGGATTATTCGGAAAATTCCTCCATTCGACGCTTTCGCGGTGAATTTGTCGACGTTGGCGGGAAAATTTTCGCGGAGCATTTTCGGCAATGGGCGTGACACGACAGCCGAAGGACTTCAACTATCATCCCACCCTTCGCGCTAAAGAAGTGTTCACCCCCGGGTATTGAAAAATGCCACGGCGAATTCTCACCCCCTTCTCTTATATTTTCGCATACTCTGTACGTCTGTCGTACGCGTCTCTCGATTTTACGCCATCCGCGGGACAAATCCGTTACGTTGAAGGAGAATATATAACGCGCCGCGAGATTCATCCCCCTCCCCTTTCATTTTCAGTGACACACTGCGTTCGGAAAACGAACAGAGAGATACGAAAAATGTGTACAAGAAAAATATTTTCATTCTCAAAGCATTTTTTTTCCGCAAAATGATCAAGATTATTTCGACGATCACCGGGTCTCTCCCTCGCAAAGTGCAGAGAGGGAATTTTTCATTCGCCACTCGCTGAAACCTATCTACCCCCGCGGTAACTTTTCCTACGAGTTTTTTCATCGGGTGGAATTTTAGCGAAAATTGCGCAAACTGTGGTGGATATTAACTCGATGCGCGAGAAAGAACGAGAGAGACAGAGAGAGGGGCGAGGGGTTGGAAATTTGCATAGTTCAGCCGAACGAAACGCAGAGGAGGGGGGATTTATTAAAATCCCCGAGTAGGCGATCGCGGAATTCCCGTTATGCGAACGGTATGTCTTTATTAGGAAATGCAAGAAATTCGCGTTTCGGCGCAAAACTTCTTGTTCTCCAATTTTTTCTTCCATTTAAAGAAAAACAGTCAAATTAAATTTTCCTCCGACCAACAATTCTCTCCTCAACATCGATTTTCAGTTACAGTTTAAATATTTTTTTTCATGCCAAAGTTTGCACCTTTGCATGTCGAATCCCACCGCGAGATGACAAATTTCGACTCCTGACGAAATTCTCGACGAGATCATTTTTCTTGGGTGGATTTTCGACGCGAGATTTTTCGTCTGAGAGAGAGAGAGAGAGAGAGAGAGAGAGCCTAGTGCGTCAACGGAAAGCCCCGGGGAGGTTGCGAATCTCCACTCTCGTCGGAAAATTCGTCCAAACCCGTCACGAACGTCTCCCCCCCCTCCGCGAAACGAAAGGAGTGAAAAAAAATTCTTATTTTACGGCGGGAGTAAGCCCCGATGGCTAAATTTTTGTCGTACAACGCCGAGAGTCGGGCGATATTTCAATACGCGTCGTTGCAGTTTTCCCGCTGGATGTTTTTCCATCCTCTGTGTGCGCGCCGCGCGGAAGGAGAGAAAGAGAGATGGAGTGTTGATGCGAAATTTCGTCTTTTTACGGACGTCGTAAAACATCGGCGCCGGAAGTACGCGGAGAAGGCAGGTACGCTGTTTCCGGTATGAGCGGGGGGAGGGGCTTTGGTAGAGGGAAATAAAACGCTGGAATGTTCTCGCGCGTTCGATTTCATAGTGCGAAACACGGCTCCCGACGATTCGACCGAATCCCGATGTACCTGCGAGTGTATAGGGTGTCTTAAAAAATCTCTTCTTTTAGTAGAGAATTCTGAACAAAATTCTGAACAAAATACTCTATTCATTTTTTTATGCAACCCACAATTGTATCGTAATACTTAGGATAATTAAAATAAAAAATATAACTTAAATAAATAAAATGTCTCAGATTTGAAGATTTTTTTTATAAAAATTACAGTAATTGTTAAATACTCTAGAGTTTGTTTTGGGACACCTTGTGTACAGGTTGAATCGCGTAAACTCGTGTGGGCACGCCGTGTCGTATCGTTTCGTGAAATAACAATGCGGCTAGTTAATTAAAGTAAACTACGAAATACAGAGTGTCATCCAACAGCGCGTGTCCTACCTTATCGTGGAATAACACTGTTATATTTCATTACAAATATAATCGTGGCTCATTACGCGGCTGTCTGCATACAGCCTAGTTTCCCTCATTAAAATAATTTCATTAGAGCGAAATTCAATTATGTCATACGAGCGGATAGTTCAATCGAACCCATTTTCATCAAGAGCAGTCGTAAAAACGTTAAATTAATTTTTCACTAATCCCAAATTAATCCATAAAAAATTTTAAATAATATAATTATTTTTATCATCTCTCGGTCATTTCTAAAAAAATATTTGGTAGTTTTCGTTATTATACACAATTAAATTTTGATTAAAAATTATTCAAAGTTGTGGCTCTGATGCATAATTCAACTTTTCGAAATAAAACGTAGAGCCTGTGTACTTTATTCCTGGCCCTCGGTGTCGAGCTTGAGGAATCTCTTCCTCTCGGTTGGGTTTATACTCCGTGCGATGGTATCGACGACGCGTAAGAGGCGCGATTCCGCGGGATAAAGCGGGATAGTTCGCGGCGGGTTGCGTATAATAAAGAAGAAAACGTGGCCGGGATCCGCAAGGACCCCCCAGAAGACAATGAAAATCTTAATAACAGCGCCCGTGGGTTTTCATCCGACAAGAGCCACCGTTCTCGAAAATTTCGCATACCGCAATTACATCGCGCTACAAAAAAGGACTCCCTCGTAAAAAAAAAAGAAACGAGCATTTTTTTCATTCCACACGGTATCTTACTTCTCCTACCCTACCCCGCCACAAGTTTATGTTAATTCCGAGAGTAAAACTACGTTTGTTTTATTTTTTTTCACCGACGTACAGTTTTACGCAAGGAACGAAGTTTTCTTTCCATCATGACCCACTACATCGGCGTAAAAATATTTGTCGTTTCCTGTTTTCGTAGGAAAAATCACGAGGGATTGCTAACATGTACAGGGTGTACCGAACGTGTCGTTTGAATCTCAAACAGCTTACAAAATCTCGAAAGGAAAAGTTTTAGCGAATGATTTCTACTTTTATCAATGAATATTGATATCAATTCATAAGATTAACTCGACAACAACAAAAACAACAATAATTTCTTTACTACGTGAAATTTTAGCTCTGTATAAAATCATATCACCGTTCTGAAAAAGTCTTATTATTCACGTTGAATTATTCCTTTGTGCTGTTTGCATGGTTGAAAAGGTAGTATTCGTCGCGTGGCAGACTATGCAAGAGAGAGAGAGAGGGATGATGGGGTTCCTGCAATTACCTGTATATACGGCAAATGGGAGTGAATTACGCGAATTCCACTCGTGAAATAGTTGCTTTGATCGCGAATAATGCACAGGGTGAAGAATGGGATTATATTCGATACACGAAGCGAGTGTAATTGTGTCCCGGGTTGTCTCTCTCTCTCTCTCTCTCTCTCTCTCTCTCTCTCTCTGTCGACGGGGCACGCACCCGAGGTAGCAAGTGGCTCTCGCGGTAAGTAACAGTCGGCTCTCCGGGTCCAACCAATTGGCAGAGAGGAGGTTAAGTAACCGACTCCGTTCAACCTCCAACTCCTCAGGCTGAATTTGCACAATTGCAGGAGCGGGTAGGGTAACTCGAGACCATTGAGACGCGACACATTCCCAGAGTTATCGATCTCGCTCGCTCGACCCGCCCCTTACTTTCGTCGCTTCAATTCTCGACCATCGCTACTTTCCGACCTTCTCGAAACGTCAATTCGTTTTTACTGAAGATTAGATTTTCGCCGGTGCGCGTAGAAAAACTGCTGATTGTCGGTTTTTTTTTTATTCACTCGCGCGAAAGAGAGAGCGAGTGAGCCAGCAACAAGTTGGCGTTACACCTGCCAGCGTATTTTGGTCGGTCGTTGAATTTACCTAGAATCGGGCTGAATGTCGCTACTAACGAACTCGACCGTTTCCTAGACTGCAGCTCGTCGGTCGCGCTAATTAGCGAGCTCAAAAATCAAATTTATCGGCGGACGAATCAGGCTCTCATTCTAGGAAAAATATTCGGAATTATGTATGATTTAGAATTTTAGACGAAAAAATAATTAATAGCTCTCTTTTATTTCGAGAAAATGGACATTAATCGTTTAGTTTAATTTTCTACCTCAGGGTATTCTTATTATCATTTCTCTCTCACCTATTTCCTGGAATTTTCCATTTTATTTTTCTCCCCTCTGGGCATCTCGGAACGACAGAAACGTATTACCCGTAAATGAGTCGGCTGACGACTCTCGGCAAAGAGCACAACGAGAGCGGACAAGTAAAGAAACTAGTCGGACGAGATTCGATCGTAATCGACGATGACGATTAATTACCTTCTTTTTTCGCCACTCGACGTCTCCCGTTTCGAGTCCCGAGCTCATTTAATCGAGGCATCCTCGCGAAAAAATGAAAAACGCGACGAGAAAAGCGAATCAAATCACTTCGGCGTTGCCTCACTCTGTCGATGAAAAAAAAAAGACAGAGAGAATAAAACTACGAAAAAAAGCATTCGAATATTTCCGTTTGCATTCCATTTCGCGTGTACGAGAGCGCGAGCGCGCTCGGTTTGATCGATTAAAAAGCGGCAACGTCGTGTCGTTTCCCTCGGTGTCCCGTCGAGAGCGAGAGAGAGAGAGAGAGGGAGAGGGAGTGAGAAAGAGCGCACGACAGCAAAAACAGAAAAAATGATTGGAAAAAAAAGAGCGCGCGAGCAAGCGAGAATAAAATATTATTTCGAACGTTATATACAAGAGGAGTGATTTTTCCATTTAGCCCGAACGCGAGATACTCGGGAGTGAAATTCTCTATTTTCCTTGTTCGCAATTCCGTTCTCTCTCTCTCTCTCTCTCTCTCTTTGCGCGCAGTGTGCAAATGTGTCGCGTAACGCGATGCGAGATCGTTACCATCCTCCCCTCCTCGAGCGAATGGCGTCACTCGGTGCACTCGATCGTTAATCCGATTAATCGAACACAATTTCCCTCTTCTCTCTCACTCTCTCTCTCTCTCTCTCTCTCTCTCTCTCTCCCTCTTATTCTCTCTCTCTCTCTCTCCCTCTTATTCTCTGTCTCTCTTACCCTCTCGCGGAGACGAATCTACCAATTAACTCGATATCCTGGGGGGCCAGAAGCGCTCTAGCGATAACAGTGAATTCTCGCTGACGAGGAAGAACCGGGGGACAAGTTTTGGCCGCTTAAAATCGAAAATCGAAAAGCAGGCAGGCACGATAATTGCTCCGAGTGCAACCCGGGCCTAGCGGATCTTCTCGTGGATCTTAGAGGTAGTATTTGGACTGAGAAGTTGCCAACGAGGGGTAGAAGGTTACGCCGTCTCGGAGATGAGGATGACGAGTAAATTAGGATGAAGGCTCACGTCGAGAGTAAAGACGGGAAGTTAAAGACGACGGGGAAAATTGGGCCGGAGCTCGGCTGGAAATTTTGGCAGGTCTCTCGGCGAATCGATACGCACATCGGGAAAATTCCTCTGTACAGACGAACTGTAAAATTTTTTAATACGCTCGAAATAAAAATTCGATTCTTTCCCAAGGAATCTGATCGATTTTTGGGTAGGGTGTGAACTTTTTTTAATCACAGAAGAACATTCGATATCGGTGTTACATTGGGACGAATTTCCCCATCGATCAGGGTTTTCCGAATAACCAATGTTCCCGAGAAAATTGAAATTTATCGTCGCGGCCAACGCCGGGGATGAATAAACATCGATGAAGCGAGAGAAGAAACGAAATTGGAAGGAATTGGGAGTGGGGAGGAGATAAAATAGTCGGCATAATGCGAAGAGAGATAAGAGGATGAGAATTGGTGAGAAGGAACGACCTCGGCTTTCCCGGTCTGCTCCTGCCTTTTGTCAAAAGTCCCGCGAGATTTTCCCAGAGAGAAAAAGAGAGCACGGCCATTTAACGCTCCGATCGAACCTGTAAATACCAATTCCAAATTTCTCGAGTCCAATTTCGGTCCCACTTTGCTCTCCATTTTTGGACGAGTCCTGATTGCGGCTCTCTGGGTCAACCGCGTTATTTCAAATTTTCCTCCCCTCGGAAAAACTAGAGAGACACCCCTTCGATACAAATTTTTACAACACAAATACAAATTTTCTTTTCGAATATTCCGTACAAATTTTCCACTCCTCGTAATCGTTCCCCTAATTTTTCCGAGGTGTACATAATTTGGAATTACAGGGAAGGAAAATTCGGGAAAACTGCGATTGGCGGGTGCGAATTCGCGAAAGATATTCTCATCGAGGGAGAGCTGAGTTCTCCTCTCGTAGGGAGAAGCGCGGAGGTTAGAAAATCGTTGGAACTGAAAAGCTTCCTACATCGAGTAGTTCGAGTGCTCGGAGAGGGCGGAGAACCTTTTTTCTATTTCCCGGAGAAGAGAGCATCCGAAAAAAAAGAGAGAAACCGTACGTACACGCGAAATACATATACTCCCGATTTCGCCAAGTTTATCCTCCCTCGCGGTATGAGCGGGAGAACGAAATACAACGAGTACGCGAAAAACCAACCCATTCCTCGCAGCCTTCCCTCCTCCATTCAGCCGGGAGGAAAAAAATCCGAGGAAAAAATATCGCCGCTGTTGTTTCGCTTTTCACAATACGCGCGAGTAATAAATATTTATGTTTCTTCCATACCCTCCCGTTTTTTTTTTACAAGTCAACTCTTACCGCGTAAAACAAAACGCGCAGTCGGATGGAAAAAGAAGAACGGGAAAAACTATATCGAAATTCCAGACGGATGAAATTCCAGTTTCGGAAATCTATTCCGGACATTGTTAAAAAAAATCAAAAAGTTTTGGGAGAGAATGAAAAATTTGGCGGCTCCTACGAAGGGGAAAAAATAATTTCCTCCGAGGCGATCGATACAATGTGCAGAGATGAACATTTTTTGGTAATTTTTTCTCAATATATTATTCTTCTCTAAACGACGAGTCCCAGCCTTTATTCCGCACGAAAGCGACGGTGAGTTGAGAGATTGCTATTCTGTATCGCGATGTATATTATATATATACGCGTGTATATACTATAGTATATCTATACAATACATTCAGCGGGATGAAAAAACATGTTGAAGAGGTTAGAAACGAAAAAAAAGAGAAATAGGAGAGCTCGTTTCCTCGAGAGGCGCGCACGAGCGCGAGCTCGGTTATTGAATCTCAACTCGCGCATGACGACCGGCAAGAGATTGCAATTATTGCGTCTCACCCCCTCTCGGCCCCTCCCCACCCTTCCGCCCCTTGATCCACCAACCTATACAGCGTTTTTCGTGCTCGTCGTATCACGCCGAGCTGGAAAATAGAGAGCGCGGAAAAAGATTTTTTCTCCTCCTCCCATCCGGAAGTGAAATGCACGAAAAACGAGAAAAGAAACTTTCCATCCGATCTCTGATCTCGCGTTGTTCGTACGTCGATTGGAAAAATGAAAATGATTTTCCGTTTACGTGAAAACTTTGCGACGATTCGACTTTTAGACAATAAAATAACGCGAGGTGCAAAAAAATGTTGTGGAATGTACTAATTATTCGTTTGTATACACTCAATTGAATTGCATTTCGAACAATAACTCATTTTTTCGAATGAAATATTGATTTACGTAAGTTCAAATAAATATTCAGTACATTCTAAAAAATTTTTTTGCAGTACAAAAAACTATCCGAACGAATTCTCGGAACCATGCCGACATCGTGATAAGTAAAATCCGTCGTCGGAGGGATAACGACGCCGTCTAATCAACATTTACAATCGCTAAACGCGCTGTAAGCTGGTTCGAGGATGCGACGGGGGCGGAGGGGAGGGAAGGGGTTAGACAAGATACGCAAGAGTGTAAATGCGGCGGGGGTTAGTCGATGCATAGTCGCGTGTAGCATGAATAATGCAAAAGGGACGAGCGTTCGCGCCAGTAGAAGTTCCCGACGTGTGGTCGGACGTACGAGGAAGGCCGAGAGAGCGAGATAGAGAGCAGCTGGTAAAAGCCAACCTCGCTTCCTTTGATCTTTTTCGTATGGCCGTCGAATTCGCGTCGACGAATTTAACCAAGTCGCGAATACGTCACGACCTCTTCGAGGAGAATGAAGAGGAGAGAGAGAGAGAGAGAGAGAGAGGGACTCCTTATTCCACACCCAACCCCTTCTTGCCCTTACGTAACGACGAAACTCAATTTAACTCGCGCAACCGGAAGAACCGCTCTTCTCGCCCTCGAGGCATCTCAATCTCAATCGTTGCGTCCGACACAACGAAGATCGATATATTTATGTATATACACGTTTAACTTTATTCAAATATAGTAAGGAAATCTTCCCCTACTTTGAGTTATTCGCTTTCTTCGAGAGCTAATCAGCCGCGAGTTCGAGATGAGTTATGTCAATAAACGCCAACGGAGAAACACATTTCGAGGATATATTCTCCAGCGTATACTAACGAGAATTGAAAGCTCGAGTGAATATCGAGAACGGATAGAAGGAAATTAGAACTTGGGATGAAAAATATTTATAGAATTTTACTCGTAGAATTGTTCGAAAATAAGATCGAGTACGGAATAATTTGGAGCTGTGAAAAATACATTTACGTTAAAAATTTAATCATCACTGTCCCCAAAGAAGATACGCGATTATTCTGGGACACTCGACATACCTATCGTCTGTGTGTACTGAAAAAACGTATGTACACATTGGTGCGTCCTGTAATTGGATTGGATTAGCGGCGCGTGCGTACGGGAAATTCAGATTTCCTCGACTCGGTTTTATTTTTTGGCAGGTATGGAACAGATTGAAGCGAGATTAAAAAATATTTATTCCCGGATTTTACGCGCGTAGACGAGAATAAGCTGCGCTCGAATGTAATCGTCAAGAGGGGAGTTTGCTTTTAATTAATTCGACAATTAGAGGGACGCGGGCGCGAATATATCGTTTTTTTCGACGAGAGCCAATTTTTCCTGGCTTTTTCCGGGGGACACTCGACGTCACTCCGCCACTTTTCAATTAAAAGTGCATCCACGAGTGGGGGTGAAAAACTGCGCCCTCGGCTCCTTATCGCTCGTATAAATCGCGAAAACCGGCTGTGCTGGCTTAATGAGTAACGATAAGCGAAAGGAGCGAGAGAGGGGAGGTTGACGAAAACGGGGAGAGCGAGCACCTGGAGCGAAACCGCGAATTATACACGCGTGACGGGAGCGTACGCGTGCCTCGGAGTAACACCCGAGTTTGCTTTTGTAATTGCTTTTGCGTTACAACTTTTTAATCACATTTCACGGTTCCACATGAAATTTAAATATCGAAATATTTGGGTAGGAGGTTTAATGTTCGAGCGCGAATTTAATTAACATTTCGAAATGTACGATTTCGTTAAAAAGTTCGAGCTTTGCGAACATTTTTAACAATTTTTTAGAGAATATTCGATCTTCGGATTCGAATTCGGTTTGTTTATTGGTCGATGGTGATTGGTCGGTGGGGAGAGAAAGAAGGCGCGGGGGGATATCGGTCGGAAACATATCGCGTCCGCGATGACCGCAAAATGTAAATCGAGATCTCTCGCGTAATAGATCCCGGACGTTTGTAGTTTCCGTTTGGTGGCTGTGTGTGCACAGGGTGTCCCAAAAAAATCCATCTCCTAGTTGAACCTCTGAAAAACTTGTTTTCATTTTTCTCCTCGATGTAAATACGTGGCTGATTTTATTCGGCGATTAAATCGAAGCGTTCGATATTTTTGTAGGATAATTCTGGAACACCCTGCGTACACACGATGTGTCCGTGTGTTCCGGCATTACACGCAGGGTGAGGAGAGGGCGCTGCCGGGCTCGCTGGATGGCTCGAAACTTGGTGGTTGCATCGCCGCGTCAGCTGGCCCGTTGCCGATGATAGCTACCCAGTAGACATCACTATAATGGAATGCGTCAGGTTGCCTTTATGTCTCCTCCTATATCACCGGTGCTTCTCCTACCGCCCTCCCTCTTTCCCTCCCTCTCTCCCTCTCCATTGAGCTTTAGTACGGATTTCCCATAATCTTCCCTACTTTATACCACCTCGAGGATTAAAATATATAACCGAAACATTGTCCGTAAGCCGATTAACGATTTTCCACCTCGACTATAGTTTCGATTTCAGCGCAATCGACGCTCTTCATCGAATTCGCTGATTCTCACCGGATGTTTCAATTTTTGCCTCGCGATCCCTCGCTTGTTTTTCTCCCCACTTCTCGTCCTTTTTTTTATAGCCGGTTCTAGTCGGCGGACGATAAAATTTCACCCCGCCCGGGCGTGACTATTCCATCGCTCCTTTATTTTTTTTTTCCCCATCCCCTCCCGGACAAAGCCATCCCCCTCCACCAAACGACGCGAAATGGTATTTCGCGAAGTTCCGTATGGATCGTTTGCGATAAAGCGGGAGAATACGGCGTTTAAAAATCCTCGTTGCGCAACAAACGCAACAAAGAGGAAGAGAGAAAAAAGGCAGCGCGCTTTTTAAGCGCCGAAGGCTTTTCGCGGACGGAAAAAAGGAGTCAAGGCGGAAAATAGCGCGGGGGAAAAAAGCTGAAGATATTCGTCGTTGAGAGGAACACACGCTCGGTACGCACACGGCTCTCTCTCTTTCTCGAGTTGCTTTAATCACCCTTCCCGCGGTCGCGAGGACTTTTGACGTTTCCGCGATCCGAAACTTTCCGCCATTCCGCGCCATTATTGCTGCGCGTACGGAAAAAGAGGTCGGAAAAACTTTCGGAAAAGCCGATACGAAAAAAGGAAGCTGAAATAGGGGGAGAGATGAAAAAAGACAATCGCTCCGGGGAGGAAAATGAGAATTTTCACTCGCGAGGGGCTGTTTTGTTTTTTATCGTTTTTAATTCGAGATGGAGGTCACGCGAGATTACAAGCCGGCAGCCGAAGATACCGAACCATCTGGCCGGGCATTATTGAGTGGGTTTCGCCGTGGTGAGAGAGGGAAACAGAGAGAGAGAGAGAGAGAGAGAGAGAGAGATATTCCTCCCGTCTAGGCGATATGGGCTCTGTATACAGCCCGAGTGCATAAGTGGAAAGAAATTGGAAAATTCTCTACGCTGTGTAGTTCATGCAAAAAAGATCTCTCCTTCTCTCTTCCTCCCTCTCTTACTCTCTCTCTCGCGCGCACACACGCCCGCTGTTCGATCCTCTCGTCGAACATCTGTTGCGAATAATTCAGTATCGGCTATCCCACTCCCCCGAAAATCTTGCGAAATTCCGCTCGACGAAATTTTGATTCTCAATCTTAAAACTCGGTATAACGTTTTCTTCGTTATTGATAGAGTTCAATTGGCACGATTTTCCGATTCGGTCCAACTTGGATGGCTCGATATTCTCTCTCTCTCTCTCTCTCTCTCTCTCTCTCTCTCTCTCTCTCTCTCTGCCCCTCGCCCTCGTCGATGGTTATAGAACTCTCATTCCAAACCGGATCGTCGACTGTAAACTCCGGTGTCCCATTCACTCCTCTAACGGCACCGCGATTCTCGTCATATCGATCGGAGGCGAACGCTGCCAGTACCAGGATATCGATCCATTAATCGCTGATATACAATGAAAATCGAGCTTCTCTATCTCTCTCTCTCTCTCCCTCTCGATCGCACCGCTCGGAAAATTCTCACGCGAGTTCTCCCGAATGAGGGTTTTTCTCCGCGATTGTCCGTGGGCGTTACTCGATCGAGATGATCTGTTTTTCGACCTGGAATTGCATTCGCTGAGCACGCGAAACGTCCGAAGTTGGATAACGAAGGGACGGAATTGATGCGCACTCGGAATGTATTTAAAATTTTCTTAGATTGGGTAAAAGATCTAAAATTTATACCGCTCGAAAAATTAAGGAAATACTCGTCATTTTCAAACGACATTATCTCTACTGGAATTATTTGAATCTAATCGAACAGCTGATCTTGAAGAGATAGATTCAAGTTTTTAAATGATCACACTATCGATTAAATTTGGTTATTCATATCCAAGATACAATCATTTGGAAATAATAACTACCCCTTACACTCTTTGAGAAGTGTATACCGAATATTTTCACTTTAAAATAGTTAAAAATGTAGAAAGCTCAAGCTTTCATTAAAAAATGGCGAAAAACTCGAATTGTTTTCGCGAATTTCAATTAGCCTTGTGACCCCTCGATTCGACGCGTACAGCATGCACCGACCGTTCGTCAGTTGGCGCAATTTGGAATTCACGGGTACACCCGTTTCGAATTCCACCCCCGCGGATTCCCCGTCTCGGTAGAAACCGAGCTTCCGGCTCTGCGTACGCGACCTGGACGCGCGCAGAAGTCGAGTTCGCGACAGATGTCCGGCAGTTTGGTCAACTGGACGCCTCGCTCTCTCCTCTCTCTCTCTCTCTCTCTCTCGGTTCGTCCACGAGCACTTCTACTCGTAGCAGTACCGTGCACTCCGAGCACCGGTGCCCTCGTCCTCGTTACGTCGCGCCTGTTAATTATTCCGCTCGCCTCGCCACGTGCGCGAAACAAATTTCATCCGTCGGTGACTCGGAGTCCATTCTACTTCGAGATAAATTTCCGTTAGCAAACCAAGAGAGAGAGAGAGAGAGAGAGAGAGAGAGAGAGAGAGAGAGAGAGAGAGAGAGAGAGAGAGAGAGGGAGAGAGAGAGAGAGAGAGAAGGAGGGAGGATAGAATGAAGTGAAATTTGATTTTTTACTAAGCCCGTCAAAGTTGGAAAATATCGTAGAATGTATCCCGTAGGCCGGAGGTGGAAATTCAGTTTCCTCTCCGGAAGAATTTTTCTCGCTTTTCTTTTGAATATCGGACGCTCGTCCGAAACGAGCAGACCGCCCTCGTCGATTGTCGGAAACTCGTAAAAACCGTCGACGAGGTCGTCATGCGATTACGAGGATTGCGTTCTTCTCGCCGGATGTCGGTCATTCGTTTCACGACTCCGAGGACTCTTTCCCCTTTTTTATTTTCGATTTTTTTTTCTTTCCTCTCTCCCTCGTCCCGAACTTGAGTTCGTTAGAAAATTCTCCACTTCGCTATTGCTTATGCAAAACGCGGAGTTTACTTCGAAATAAAAATTCTGCTTCGTCTAGCGGAAAATACAGAATATACACCGCATCTGTCATAATTCACGAGGCAACCGTCCGCTGTGTGGAATCGCGCTGGCTCCGCTTGTGTTTTCTTATCTAAAAAAAAGTAAAGAAATTTTTCGCCAAATACCACGAAAAATTTCCACCCCCTCCGGCGCGCTACGTTGCACGCATTAAAGGATTTCAACGAGCTCAGAGGCGAATAATTTTACGATTATCCTTCTCCCGTTCTCTCGAGAACCTTTCCCTCCTCTTTTTTTTCTCGTCGAGGTGTAACCCCACTCCGGTTAATACGCGGTGAATATAATCTCGCGGCGAGCCATTCTGCTTTCGTTGCGGGTCGTCGATGAGCGCGAGAATCCGGATATTAAGGGGGCGGAAAGCTCCTGGACGGAGAGAAAGAATGATTCCTTTTCGAGAAAAAGATTCCTCAGCGAATTCATCTGCTCACGCGCGAATAATTTGGGTTTCCAGGTCGCCGGCCGAGCTCCGACGTGAAAGTGTGGAGGAAAAAAATGCAGAGAGAGAGAGAGAGAGAGATAAAAAATGGAAAAATAAACGTCGAGTCGAGTGAATTTGCCAATTAACGTCGATATCCCCGTCGTCCAAGTTGGGAAAATGAAAAGTGAAAACATCGTCCTCTCCCCCCTTTTTTGGATAACTTTTTAATTAGACGAAGCGGTCTCGAAGATTCAACGTTCGTTGGGGCCGATAATCGTTATTGTTGGATGTAAAATTTCTTTAACGAGCCAACTTCCTCAAAATTCTCCTGCCTTCGATACCATTACTCGACTAACGAATCAGGTAAGTGTAATACAGGAAGAAAAAAATTAACCCGATCTACGGTAATATCGTAACTCGAAACCAGAAGTGCGCAATATCGATGATTTTAAACGATAAAAAGCAACCCCTTCGAGATTTCCGTTCTCGAGTCGCGAAAGCTACTTTCTTATAATCAGCGCGGATGTAGAACGCGAAAAAAAGGAAATTAAATCCGCTCGAGTGACAAATTGAGCGTATTCTTAGCACTGATTCAGGCCTCGTCTCGTCTGTATGCTATTCTGATTTCCCAGCCTTATATACAGCGTCGGATTAACGAGCTAATATTGAGATCCATAAGTAGGTCGAAATTAGGTCAACCGGGGTTGAATCAGCGCTAATTTTCGAATTAGGCGACTGTTTTCACAAGTTAAGATTCACAACAAATTTTTAGCAAGGCAGGAATCGATTAATCAGGAAACGATAAAAGAGTGGGAATCGACTACGCGAGAAGGAAGCAAGAGGAGGATTTTTTTTTAAAGCCGAGTTTCCCGAAAGCGAGGAAGGTTCGGCAATTAGCGGTTTAACCGACTCGGAAACTCAGCGAGGTTCGAGAGAACTGTAAAGATACCTCGAGGAAGAAAAAAATATTATAATCCTTAATCACCGTTCGCTCTCTTTTGCGAGGATGCGGTGGGAAATTGCGAAAATTCTGGAAATCGGGGCTGCCGGGTTTTCCGTCCCGGCGGGACCGTCGATCGTGTTCCAATCGGATTCACGTCCCAAACGGGGGGAGGGAGAGAGAGAGTTGCCAGTTGTATACCACGGTTACGTGTTTAGAGACACGATTGAGACGGATGGGTCATACGTGATCGAGATCCGTGGCTCGGTTTTCCCTCCTTGTATCTCGTCTATACAATCCGACCCAGTTTTTGGATTGGAAAAAGCGAAATTGGAAATCCCACGTATCAACATTTGGCTCCGAATGCAGTGACAACGGCGTGTTTATTCCTTCTTTTCTCGAGCTACGTTCCCGTCGTATTCCTACGGAAGTCTCGAACTGTAATGGGCTTTTCGGGCTCGAACCTAGTAAATTCGTTTCTTCGTTTTCTCTCTCGCTTTACCCAAGACTCCTCTCGCTGATGAAAATGAAAGTGAAGCCCTCGCGAACAAAGAGACAGCTCGGACACGCTAGTTCTTGGCAGTGAAATAAAAATGAGTTTCGAGCCGAGTACGCCGAGAGTTGCTCAAAAAGGTATCAATTTTTAATTTCCATTATCTTTCGCAAGCTCGTCCCGTTGAATACCTACGAATGAGAGTGTAAACCAATCGCGAGAAACAAAAGAGGCTTATTCCGAATTAATTCGTTATCGCATTCGAATCGGATTATCCGCTAGGTAACAGTCGCCTCTCGAGCAAACAGTCCGTTAATACTTCAAATTTCACGCGTGAAAATAATTTTCATCAATACGTATAATCTGATTAATGAGTGTTCTTCGAATAATAAATTAAAAATTGTAGCATAATTAATTTCGATTAATTAACAGAATCAGAATTTTCCTCAAAGGGAATTCCTTGTTCAATAAGGGCTCCGCTAAAATTCAAAATTAACCTTCCACTGACTCAAGAAAAATTTCTCTTGGCAATAAAAATATATGTATAAAGCCAATTATTGGCATTTTCGCCTTAATCGTAGTTTGATTTTTCAATGGAAAATCGTTTGGTCACCACCACCTGTTATCGCGGCTCGAGAGCTCGAAATAGGGTGAAATTGAAGGGACAGTTGGAGAGGATAGGGGTGGAGGGGGAGGGTGAAACGGAGGCTAAGAGACCAAGTGCCCGGAGGGCCGAAGAAACGCTTTATCAGAGCGCGCAACTTGCCTCGCAACTTTACCTCGCGCTCCTCTATCGCGTGGTAAACTTCTTTTGTAATGCCTTCTCTCTCTCTCCCTCTCTCGCTATAGCAACTCCTTCCGTACAGTCATTTTAAAAGGGCTACTTCGAACATTTCCCTCTCGCTCGCTTTTATCTACCGATTCTATCGTTACGCGTTCATTACGAAAACAGGCGGGAGCTCCACGATAGCGCGGATGAAATTTTGTCGGAATATATAGATATATACATAATACAAATAATGTAGTATACCTTGCACAAGTCGCGAGAGATAAGGAAATTTTCCGTCGTCGATAAGAATTATGTTTCCCTGTACTCCCTCGCGATTCTAATTTTAAAACTCTCGAGTGTCACCGTCTCGCTAGCGCTATCTCGATCGAGAGGCCCGATTACCGATAAGAGCGACTCGACAATATTTTTTCTTCTCGCGATTGAAAAACGAAATACCGATTCCTCGGTATTTTCAGAGAGAGAGAGAGAGAATAGGGAAATCTGGACGGACGGTCGCGATAAATCTTCGTCAAAAAAGAGGGGGTAATTGGTTGATCTCGGCGAGGTTTCGTGACAGGCGTACAATAAGCGGGAGAGAGAGAGAGATAGAGAGAGAGGAACAGCGATAGGTGACCCTTTAGCGAGCACGCTCGGCCACCCTCGTTAATACCATTGTCTCACAAAGTCACCCTCCTCCCCCTCTCTCGTCGCTCAGTCCACCGATATACGCTTTTTTCTGTCCCCTTTTTTCGGCCAATGCGAGGAAATACGGGCAACCGGGAACGACCTCTTCCGCGCCGTCGGACGAAGATTTACGTCGACTGCGATTCCCCGGACGACACAAATGCGATTTCCTTCGACTCGCGTAATAAACATCCCGCTTAGGGCTTTTGAATAGTTTCGGCCAAGAAGGGACCCCGAGCCCTTTCAATCAGGATAATTAAACGCGAAAATTTCGCCCCTCTGCCATTTGCGGCTGGCGCGCTCGCTAAACAGACGCGAGCCCCCCGCGCGCACCCCCCGCCGAAACGAGCCAACACACACTCGTACACGTTTCATCTCCGCACGGTAGATGCGAATTTAATTCCGCAGGATTCTCGACGAGTCCTGTGGCGTAATTAGCGACTGACTTTGTGTGGTAAACGTTAATATGATACGAGAACTCGTTTCGGAAAAAGGAGCGGAAAAAACGAGAATTAACGAAACAAGAGAGGAGGGGAGGGGGGCGAAGACAAATAAATCCAGGAGGGAAAAAAATGGGAAAAAAATTGCACTCGCTGTCCGCTTTTTTCGGTTTGTTCGGAGGAGTATTTTTGTTTCACTCTCTCTCTCTCCCTCTCTCTCTCTCTCTCTCTCATTTTTTTTAATAACCAGAGTTCCGAGATACAAGAGTTATAACGGTTAATTGCGAGCCGATATACAACACGGCTTTTATCACGTTTCAGCGATAGATCGTGTTGCGCCGCGTTCAACTCCACACAGTATCAAATCGTCTAATGGAATTCTTGTGTTTTCGGCGCGAGACCCGATTAACGCTATAAACTCGTATTCTGGGGATTTTTTCGCCGTCCAGGGTGCGAGAGAGACTGAGAGAAGAACATTTGGAATTTTCGCGTTATATCTCTTCGAGAATTACGGTTGGCCGTAGCCGCGATTTTTCGTCCCCGACACACCATTTTAATAAATTTCGCCTTTTCGGTACTTCCAGGTCGGACGGTAGCTGGAACTTCGGCAATTTCGGCAAATTGACGTCACTCGGTCACGTTGCTTCTCGCCAGCAACGGAAAATGTGATGAAAAAAAAAGGAAAATCTCGAATCGTTGATCGCAATTGACGCGGAGGGCAAACTCGGGCTCGGATATTAAAAAATTTTCCTCTCTCTGACAACGGAACGGAGACGTATTTAATTAGGTACTTCCGTGGGATGTTTAACGTTCGCTTTTATAGACCCGGGAGGAGTTGCTTTCTTCCTCGGATCTTTTTTCTCGGTCAGAGAGAGAGAGAGAGAGAGAGAGAGAGGAAAGCGGCTTTTGGTGTACGCGCGGATAGCTCGCGGAATGCATTATGATCCGATAAAATGGAAATCCCCCGCCACGGAGGCCGTCCCACCCTCACAGGAGCATTCATCTTGTGCCCTTTTATGGAGCCCAAATCCCCCTTCCTCCCACCCCCCTCTCCCTCGTCATCCACTGCGTCTATTACGGGACTACAACGCACCCCCAGAGTTAACCTTTCCTCGATGCACTGCGTCAAATATCGTCGTATCTCCACCCCGAAAATCCCGAATTACGGAATAAATCCGCGGACAATATGAATTCGAAGAATAATAGTTTGCTCTCCCTGTAATTTCGTTAAACCGTTAGGGACGAGAGGGAATTGTTCCCGGTGAAAAACAGAGTCGAGGCTTGAGAGAAGATTCCATCTGGCTTGTGTAATTGCATCCTTCTATTGTTGAAGTACCGCGTCACAAAGGAAGGAGTAAATTATGAAAAATTGTTAAAAAAATGATTAAAAAATAACGAATGAAAAAGACGATGAACAGTTTATCAAAAATCTGGCTTCCCGCGTGGTGTATTTCTATCTTTGACAACGCGAAATACGAACCTCTCAAATCGAATGATTCGACTGCAACGAAGATAGATAGTCTTGGACGAAAAATGATTCCCTCGCTCGTATTTTATCGCTCGTCGTTAAATCTCGCTGCTAACTCAAATACCAATCCACAAAGTACCCTGTACTCGCAGCCAACCGGAAATTTACATATTTGATAGAAATTTCGACACAGCCGAGGTACCAGACCCATTTCGCACTATTTAACATTCAAAGGGGCCCGCTCTAGTCTTCCGCACACAGACACCCGCGATTTCGGCGGATAATTGAACGCGAGAGTGGGACACACAGGCCTCGAACGGGGGATGCTCGCGGAATTCGCTTTTAACGCCTCCCCGGATCTCACGTTTCACGAATCGAAGTAACATTTACCACCTCCGAGCGGAGAGAAGTAGCTGCAAAAATTTTCCTCTCACTCCCAGATGGTCGGGAAAGTTTTCAAGAATCGAGCAGCGAACACGCGTCGAATGGGAAATTATACGCGCGGTTCGCGTGACCATCAAACCGTTAAACGCGAAACTTGGAGGTTATACACCGCGAAAATGTCGAGGGGGTTGGAGGATAGGAAGGGGGAGGGGGGAGTGAGCCCGCCGGTAGCCAAGGATCTCGCCTGGCCCCGAACTTTCTTAATGAAGTACCCGGGCTTGTGTAACTCAAACGCTCGCCCGCGGAACGTAGAATCGACGGTGAAAAGCGGCACTGGCGGTGGAGGGGGGAGGGAGGAGAGAGGGTGCACGAGGAAAGCCGTGGGGGGCGAGAGGCGAATATTGAATAATTCCGCGAAATTGCTGCACAGTTCAACTCCGTCTCTCGCCCTACCGATAACTCAATTATCGATTGGACTTTATGGAGATTTTCGATATTTTAGTCGCTAATGCAACTGCGTGTAATTAAAAATTCCAGCGAAATGGGCTTTTATCGAGATAACCGAGCCCGATATTTTTTCGTGTGACGTACGAGCGAAATGGAAAACTAGATAGATTCTTAATTAAAAATTTTCATCGATATTTTTTCTCGTCAAGGTCGCGCCGAGAGTCCTCGAAAATAGATTTTTCGTACGTCAATCACGCGCGGCGATAAAGCACGGAGAGTGACGCTAATGTACACCGAGGTCCCTAATGCCGCCTATGTGTTTCGTACGCTTATATCATCGTTTCTCTCCTTCTATCCTCTCTCACTCTCGTTTACGCGCTCGCGCTCGTAAATCACCGCTCGCAGCCGACACGTGAGCTACGTTAATCGAGTAATTAACATTCCGAGTCTCGTTTAAATCCCGCGTCACGGGATCGCGCTTCTGTCCGCTCGCTTTCGTATCATTTCGTACGATAAGGACCGCGTTCAAAGAATTCGATCGGAAAGCTGTAATTAAGCTTTCTAGTTGTCCAACTTTTGTTACTCTCATTTTTTTCTACTTTTATACGTTTCCTGGGCTTACTAAAAAAAATAACTTTCTAGTACTCTACTTGGACACGAGTGAAAATTTATTCACCTTCCGGTTAAAGACCGGGTAGATTAATATACTAATGAGTATCGTTAGGAGGATTTAATCAGAACCCTACGAAAATGAGCCCCCTTTCAATTTGAACCCAATTTCACTCGCAGGGGCTGTGAATCGAAGACAAAAATTTCCTCGACGGAAGACCCCGCGGATTGTCATTCTCGACTCGGTGCCGGAATCGATCGTGAGGGGGAAAAATGAGAGAGCAGAAATGGGGATGAAAAAATTTCAAGATGTCGCAGTTTACGGAACGAAGTTCACCCAGGGCGACAATATCCGGTCGAACGGTCCTGCGGGTCCTATTCGTTCTTTCGGAGGGAGAAAGAGGAAGAGAGAGAGAGAGAGAGAGAGGGAGATCGAATAAATTTCAAAGGTTCGACTTTATCGCGTTTAATATCTCGAGCGAAATCGTAGAGGGGAGAAAAATAGCGGCCGAGTGACGAATCGGTGGAAATTCGGGTAAATACGGCCGAGGGACGTACACGAGGCATTAACCCAAATTCCGAGGGAGCTTTTAATCAGGCAATCATAGGCCGAGTTACCTTTCCGAATCTTCCTCCCGTCCCATCCGGCTGGATAATTCAATTTGGAATTTCGACTGGATCGAGCGAGCGCGTGCCTCCGAGGCCTCTTTATCATCCATCTCCCCGCTGCAATGGATTATTCGCAATTTTCCATCGACCGCGTGGGACATTACGCCCCCCTCCTCCTCTCCCCGGCGCGGTAATATCAGACGGCATAATTAAAACGTCGTCGTCGGTGGGATTTCCGTGGGCGGATAAAGTCCGACCATTCCACTACCTTTTTCTTTTAATCTCGCGTTCGATTCCTCTTTTTCTATTCGCCTTTCCTCGCTGTTCTCGTTAAATTAGATTCTTCGTAATTTCCGAGAAGAGAGAGAAAGAGAGAGAGACAGAGAGACAGTTGTCGTGAAAGGGCTGATCGTCGGACGAGAGGAGGGCAAGGAAGAGACAAAACTGGTACGCGGAGCTTACACACAAAGTGCATCAGGATCCGCCAGTTGAACCTTCCAAAGTCGGCCAAAGTGGGCAAGAGTTTCGAACTGGCCGAGGGGCGAGGAGGGCGCGTATTTTTACCGGATGATGAATTTTCAGCGCGGTTTCGAGAGCCCCGAGTTTAAATATACATGCTCTAAAATTGCGCCGATCGCGTTTGAATTGAATTATTCTTGTTGCATATCGGGAATAATTATTGCGGAATTAGAAACTCGTATTTCAGATAATTATTTCAATGACGTTTATTTGACCATAATATAGAATATGATAATTGCGATACAATTACGATTAAATTCATATGGAGAGAAATTGTTAATTGAGTGTATTCATTATGGTGAAATATAAAGGGTGAGCAAAAATTTCGAACATGGTGAATTTTTTCTTAGACTAAAAAATAACGTTTAAAAAAAGAAAGTTATAGAATTAATTTAACTCTGCTATAAAACATGCAGTTTTTAAATTCATCTATTTCCTCCCTCGACAAGTTTAATCAAATTTTTTCAGAGTTACCAGTTCGATCAGCCGGATATTCATCGGCTGTTGTCGAAGATGATCCGGCTCGTGGCGAGTTTACTCGCCGTCGCGCACCTTGGGGACCTCTCGATTCGCGCTACACTCGCGACGAGGAAAAAAAAATTGTATATCAAAGCCCACCTGCGCGAGTTACACCAGCCTTGGAGGCACGGATCGTAAAAGCGTCATCGATATCTCGCGAAAGTACCCGGTCATTTGTCACTTTTATCGCCCACCGAGTCGATAAATTAAAGAGAGAAACCGTTCGCGATATGAGAAAGAAATTCTATTATTTCGCGAAATCGGTAAATCACAAAGTTCGGAAAAAAGGAGCGGAGGAGGAGAAAGAACGGCTGAAGAGGATTTCGTTACACCGAGAGGATCCGATAAAACGTTTCGCTGATGACACATCGACGTGGGATTAAAAATAACGGCTCGATAATTGTCAAACGAGTACACAAGGCGGCATAAATTCTTGCCAGACTTCTAGTTACCGATTGGCTAAAATGGGAGCCCCTTTCCTCCCGGTTTCTCCATCGAAATTGGATTGCAGGACACTCGGTTAGCAATGACATACGAATGGAAACGGTCCGCTCGTACGTACCGCTCTCTCGCTCTCTCGCTCTCTCTGTCTCTCTCCTTCTCGTCTCTCTTTTCCGAGCTCTTGTTGCGGAAACGTTGCGCCCGTCGGTTTGTACGTGCGCGAGACCGCAAGCCGGAGAAACATATTCGAATCGATACCACGGGCGGACGGTCATTCCACCGATGGCTGTTAAAGTATTGGCCGCTATCACCATACGCGACACACTCGCAGCTGGGACAAGACTTTTCCGAGTTTGTCGAAACATTCGCGAGAGGCGAGAGGAGTCGCAAGGGGAGGGCTTACCACGTGCCGACATCGCTGCTGCGGCATTTTGATAATGCCAACGGTAATTATTATCGCGGAAGAGCGCAGCGAGAGAGGGAGAGAGAATATGGAGTAAATGGTTGGAGGTGGGGCGAAACTGCAAGATAAAGGAGAGAGAGAAAAAAGTTAACAGCCCGCGAGAGAGCAAAGAGAAACGAGTGGCCGACTCAGCTTATTATATATACATATATACTGGGTGTCCTGGAACAATCGTGAGGAAGACAGTTGTGAAATGTAAAACGAATTTTGTCCTAAAATTTTGAGTTGTACTGTTTTTTTGTTAGCTACTCTGTAGACGTGACTGAAATTGACTTCAATTTCTGGCTAGTTAGTGGATTCCCATAGCTCAACATTTCTTCTCAATTTTTATTGTTTAGTAGCACAGATCTTACAATTCTGAGACACCCTATATGTACAATATTCACGTCCATTGTATATGAGAGTCGATATTGCGGCAGAGAGCGTGTGCGGTTGGTGGCGGATAACGAACGTCAATTTTTACTTCTATTTCGCGTTTTAATAGCTTCGCCGAGCTTCTGTTCGTCGACGATAAGTGAGTACACGATGAGAGAGGGAGAGTTGAAAAAAAAATTGGGAAAAAACAATCGCGGTATCACGATTAAAACTTTTTCTCTCTCTCTCTCTCTTTATCTTTTTCACATCGACGTGTCATTTTTCAACGTTAAGACTCGGTTTCCCAGTACTTTCGGTTCATAATGTCGACGGGTTCGTATCTTCCCGCGGTGTGCGAAAAGTTTCTTCCCTCGGTCCGGTCCTCTTCTCGGTTTCTTCGCGTCAACGATACCGCTAGGACCTCCAGGAAACATCATCGCTCTCCTTTCTTTCGTTCCTCTTCTTCCTCTTCGTCTCCCTCGCAGGGGAGGACTTACCTAACCATCCCACGGCCCCGAAATTAATAGCCGCGCTTTTCTATCCTCCCGGAATGATAATTCGAAATTTCTATCGATAACGTAGCAATTTAGGAAGTTGGACCAGTTCGTGCGCTGCTGGGGGTCTCTCTTTTACGATCGCACGTGTCACAACGGTGTAGTTGCAAATGCAACGGTTTACGATTGAACGTGACCCCCCTCCTTACGTTCTTACAGAGTCCGGGACTGGACTCTCTCTCTCTCTCTCTCTCTCTCTCTCTCTCTCTCCTTCTTGATCGTTCGAGCGATGCAACGTCACGTGAGTCCGTAAACGAGAATAATGCATACGAGGAAAGGGCAAAATGTCAATGACCCGGTACGAACAAAAATATCATTTCCTTGGAAACGAAAGGGCGGAAAACTGTCGCGGGATAAAAAGAGACGAAAGTAAGGATGATCGGTTGTTGTAGACTCGCGAAAATAAATGGAGATCACCCGAAGGGGGTGCGATGTTCTCGTTTACCGCGAGACGAAGCTTCGATCGTTTATATACGCGGAATAGAGGTTGCAATTTCGCAACCTCGCGTACGGAATCGCTCGTGCGTAAACTGCTCGGCTGCTCGCGTATATAGTCACGAGCGCCATAAATCAGAAAATGGATAGAGAGAGAGAGAGAGAGAGAGAGAGAGAGAGGGAGAGAGAGAGAGAGAGAGAGAGAGAGTAGAGACTCGAAGAACCTATTGAAAAATGTTCTCCGCTCTTTTTACCTCGGGGTGAATTCCAGCTCGACAAGAGGTAAAGCGCGAAGAGATTGGGCAGTTAAATCAACCCTCTTAGTCGTGTAAGGGGTAGGGCCGGGGGGTGAAAATCAACTCGAGCGAGCGATTAAACGGAACGGCTCACTCCCCGTTGCCTCATCCTCATTCATCCCTCCAGTCATTCCCTCAACGACTCCTCTCTCTCTCTCTCTCTCTCTCTCTTGCACTCGCTACTTCTTACGCCGCTTGGGAAATCATCTTACGTCTCGTCGACTTTCGCGCAGAGTCTTTCTAGCACGCGGCAAAGAGAGAAGAGAGAGAGAGAGAGAGAGAGAGACTTCGTAAGTTATACGCGTGACGCGAAATGACTCGCGATACATACATACTTTTCCCCACGCTCTCGTTCCTAGGATTCTTCTCCGTACGCCATATAAGCGGTCCGGCGCAAATGACGCGTGCAGACACGAGGAAAATTCTCCACGTCGGAATTTTTTCCACCCCTTTCCACCGCAGCGCCCTATCTCGTATATAATACCACGACGGATACGTGTACCGCGCATACGTACCACCCAGAATTTCCGTGATATTCACTCGCTCCTCTAAACTGATTTTTTTCCACCCATGATTTTCCTGTTCTACACAAAATTTTCCGGTAAATAAGAATTTAATTCGACTGGACGCTATCAATTTTTCTAGCTGGAAAAACAATGCGGATTCTAATTCATTCCCAGATTTTTTTGTAAGTGTTCGCGTGGAATAATTTTTCTGCCTACAATCGGTCTATATCAAAATTTTCCGATTTTCCTCCAATTTTTTCCAATTTTACGCGAATTTTAGTTATATCTCGTTTCGTTCAAACGACAGCGACGAGAATCTCGCTCGAGAGCTCCGTCTCCTCTCGAAACAGATCTAGACGTCGATTCTCGAGAAGCGAGAAATACTCGGCTGTTTGTTCCAGGAGTTTTCCGATTTTCCGGCGAGTGGTGTAGGCGCACATCCGACGATCGCTCAAGAAGGAAAAAGAGAGGAGGCGCACAAAAGGAACGATACTTTCAGCGAGTCTTTCGGGGAAAAGTGGAAAAATCGGGGTGGTGGGTGGGGGCCGGTCCATTTGCGGGCGAGGTTGGCAAGCCTCTCGGCGCGACACAAAGGTGAGTAAGTCGCGAGGGGTGGCTCTTCTTCGGAGCGAACAGCTCGAGCGAGTCGATCGGAAATCAACGAGCGAGCCCATCGCGGGACGAAATTTTCCAACTTATAAATAACGAATCGATATCCATGTAAATTCTCGGTACAGTTTCGAATTCACTCGGACTCCATATTTATCGGGCGTAAACAAATATCAAATTTACATTGACTCTTCCAACTTTTCCTACTAGTACGTCCGGGGAAAAAATTCTCAACTCAATATTTATCGCACGTAAACAAATATTCCCGCGCACCTGGCCCGGGAGAGAGGAGCGCGCGGCTGGGTTTTTCTGTTTGATTTTCGGTGCTTGGAAAAAGCCGAAAAAGGAATTGAATAAAAATTCTTCACACCGGAGGCTCCGGGGGTGGGAGCCGATGGCAAAAAGGGTGGAAGGGATATCGCGCGAGCGTCAAAGAGAAGAGGAGAGATGGAATCGGACGAATGATAGCTAGAGTACGTGAGCGTATTTTGAAGATAAATCTTCTGGCTCGGTGAGCGAACCCCCTCCCCTACCCCCCCCCCCTCTCTCTCACTCTCTCTCTGAATACGGATATAAGCTACCGACCAGCCTCCGGTGTGAAAAGCGTCCAATTAAAATAACAATATGTTCGATGGACCGGGTTTTGCATATAAATTAGAGAGTCTATTGTTTACCTCACTCCACTCCGTCCCGTCGCGGATGTTTGAAAAAAAATCACCACGACTCTATTTCCAATCCTAAATATATAGAAAACAATTTTTTTCTTCGCCACATATACCCGATTGTCGAAAAAAAAGGGAAAAATCGGAAGGAATATCGAGCTTTGTCCGAGCGAAAAGAGAATCTGCATGATCAGCTGCAAATTGGCTGCGAGAGTTCGATCGTACGGCGCGGTTGGAAAAACTCGCGGAAAAAGAGGTAGATGGGGGGAAATAAGAAAAGATCGGACGACTCGATTCGAAGTTTCGAGGCCGGTTGACGGAAGTGGAAAAATATCGCGATAAAAGTTGGCCTCTCTGCCGCGCGAATCGAGAAACCCGCCCCCTCGGAATGGAGAACTTTTCCGGGGAAAAATAAGGAAAAGTCGAGGGAGACAAAGAATGGAGAGAATTCATAGGAGAGCGAATAAACCGAGTGTCGAATCGTAACTCGCTTGTCCATACGCGAGAGTACACGATGATATATACAGATCGAGGTTCGCGTGGGGCATGAAAAGCGAGGAAAATCGGGGGAAAACTGGTCAATCCGGAATAGCGAATCGGCCGATCGGTCATGGCCAATTTATGCCTCTCTCGACACTCGCTCAGGTTTTCCAGGCTGGAGGAGAGCGACGATTTTTCTTTCGACGTTTCATCGAACGACGTGGGCGTCCCGAAGCGAGTAGGCATGTTTCTGGAACGTCGATCAGGCAACGCGTCTTTTTCTCTCTTCCCGTCCTTGACCCTCGCCTATTTTTCACTTTTACGAGGGAGAGAGAGAGAGAGGAATTTCAACGTCTTCCCCTCTGCTCGAGGAAAAATTTCAAGTACCGTTCGATTAATTTTTTTCCTCTTCTTTTTCTATCGAAAGATCGATGATGAAATTTTTCTCCTACCACTGGCGAGGAAACTCGATCGGTTCGGAATCGGAAAAGAGGAAGCAAGGTAGAGAGTGTTTAAAAAGATGCGATCTCGCGCTAACCTCTCGCCGAACTTTGCCACGAGGCGAAGGAGGGCGAGAAAAGTTGGGATGAAGAACCTTAGCGAGAGAGAAAGAGAGACTTTCGGAAAACTCCCACGAATCCTTTGAAGTAAATCGGCCGAGATATGTCCCGGAAAAGCGAGTCTTTCCCTATTTTCCACTTTCCCCGAGGCTACTCTTAATTAATAAAATCCCAATTTCCAACGAATTTCGCCAAGTGATTTAAAGAACGAAATTACGTACAACTCCCGCTTGTATCGCGATAAAAAAATACTCGGAGGTTAGAATTATCGGTATTCTCGTGGAAGAGAGAAAGGACAATAAAATCGAAATGTTATTCTCGCGCGTTTGTGGGAGGGAAAGGGAGAGAGAGATAGAGATAAAATTCTGCGAAACGAGAATCGTCGAGCGAGGTTAAGAGACGAGGGACTGTATAGATATAGGGGGATGAAAATGGCTTTTTAAGGTGCTCGTTGGATTATTGGCAGCCCGTTCTCTCGATTGCGCGGAATCACGAGTATGTGTACGTATAGCTGTGCACGCTGCGCTGCGGAGACAGTCGATACCGCACCGCGTAGTCGAATCCAATGCAATGGCGCGCGACCGACATTTCCTATCCTTTTTTATACCCCGCGGAAAATGCAATTTCTCAGGTAGGAGCGCAATTTCTTCTCCGTAGTGGGGCAACAAAAAAAACGAGGAAAACTGAGCAAATGCCCTGAATTTTGTTATTTCGGTCTCGAAATACTTCCGGTTAATATCTTCTTGCCAGGTACCTGGCGGGAATTCGAAATGGCCCGATCCTCCGTCTCTCTCTCTCCTCCCTCGCTTCGTCGAGTCTCGGAGGTACCGTGAAACGATACACAACGTCGTTGCGACAATTACAGGCTCCGGGGTTGGAAAGGGCGAGTTCGGATTCGGTCGTTTTACGCATACACGCGTGGCTTCTCCGGTGAAGTTCACTTCCTGTCTCTCTCTCTTTCTCTACTTTCATTGTTCTTCTCGTTCTCTTTGGCAAACGAGTTTATAGATACCGACGTCGTTTCTGCCGAAATGGGTCGTCCTATCCTCTTCTACGTACTCTCTCTCTCTCTCTCTCTCTCTCTCTCTCTCTTCCTGTCTCTCTTCGTTCGCTCCGCTCGACCTCTTCTCACCCCCATACTCCAGCGAATTAATTCGATACGCCTCGGAATTGCTCGTAAACGACAACACCCCTTCACGGTAACGAGGAGACGCGTTGCAACGCCGTCCAGCCAATGAACGAACGAGAGAGCCAACGAGTTAGCGCGCGAGAGAGAGGGAGAGCTCATAAAAATTCAAATTTTCCATCGATCTTAATTTCTCAAAGGCAAATTTCCTCGCATATTGGTAATTCCACCACTCTTGTTGTTCCTGCACTTTTTTTTTCAAAGAACGTATTTTCATGAAATTTTTTTACCTCGTTTCGCGTTTCTTTTTTCGCTCGTATGAATAATTTTCTCGAGATTCGATAATGAGATTCGGAACAGCGAGTGTGCAATGTTTTTTTCAAGACTCCGCTCGAAATATCCCCAACATGGATGTACCGCGAAAATTATTCCGAATCTTCGTCTCTTTTTCGAACGGAGAATTTCTCGCCGGCACTAGAAAAACTTTTCCCGTAATTTAAATTATCAAAATTCCGTAATTACGCGGAGGGATAGAATTTTCATTCGAGTTTAATTACAACACGAAGAGCGGGAAAATAGCTGGAAAAATAAATACTTGGAGAGAGAGAGAGAGAAAGAGAGAGAGAGAACTGGCGAGAGGCCAACCATCTTCGGGGAAATCTCTTTAATAGACAAACCGGCGGGGGTGACTTTTCACCTTTCCCTCCTCCGCCCCCCGTTTCCCCCTTCACTATGGTTACTCCTTCGTTTATCACTTAGCGCATGGTGTCCACGCGTCTCGTTTCGTCGCGGAGAAACGATACTCGCATTCTCTCGCTGGTGCCTCGGAAATTTTAATTGCGGAGCGTTACATGCGCGTAACCAGCCAGTATACGAAAATAAAACCTCGCTCGTTCTATTCTCGACGAGCTCTCTGCACTTCGCGATGACGCGCACTCGTCATATTTTAACATTTTCGCTCGCTGTTTGGCAAAAATACCTCTCTCGCTCCGTTACGACGCTAGAGTATTCAAACCGTTAGTGATTTTTCTTGTAACGATATTTTTATTTCATTCCTGCAAATGGAGCGATCTTGTGGGATAATATTGAATTTCGATTGGAATTGAAATTAGAACGTCTCTCTTCATGGAAAAAATAAAAATTCATACCGTGGTGCTTCTACTTTTCTTTTTATTTTCGAAAAATTATCTACCTAAAAATGTGGGAGCAGATCGGGCAAATGGACTCTTGCGAAACGCGATGATTTGGAGTGAAATTTAAAACGATAGAAAAAGAGTCATTAAGGAATGAAGAAGCGCGATTCGTCGACCTCGACCGGGTGGCATTTCGGACTGTTCGAAAATAGAGGCGAAATAAATAGCCAAACGTCGATTCGCGCATCGGCGATCAAAAGCTCGAGCTGCTCTCTGACTATCCTCTATCTCTCTCTCTCCTCTCCTTCTAGGTCTGCAATTTCAGACCCGGAGCAAAATTTTTCCCTCTCTCCCTCTTTTTCTCTCTCGCGTTAAGATTCGCGCGGATCGATGGCTACTTTTGCTAGCGACGTTGAATAATTTACGACTGGTTGTAAATTATGATGAGAAAGAGAAAAAGAGCAAGAGAGAGAGAGAGAGAGAGAGAGAGAGAGAAGAGATGAAAAGGAAAAATGAAAGAGGGAAGTACACCGCGAACCGCGGATACATTTCGCCTGGGAGACAAAACGCTCTTTCAAAGGCCTTTGCTATGTGACGCGCGAGAGTAACCAACAGAGAGACTGGAGAGCTCGTTTTTCACGTAAGCAATATCCCTCATTACAACAGTCGTTATTTCGCCACTAGCTCTACTCGGGAAATTCACGAGTTGCAAAATCAAGGAGAAAAGACTTCTTCTGTCCGTAAGAAATTTATATTCGAGTCTCTGTAATTTCATTTTAAATCGCAATCTCCACTCTCTGTACGAAACTATGATAAATTGGGTAACAAATTTGCAAAATTCAATAACATATTAAATATTAATTCTTATTGTTGAAAAAAAAAACGAAAAACACGAGGAGTAAAAAACGGCGATGATTTCACGATCCGGCTCTCGGGCCACTTCGCGCCGAATTATCGATAACGTCGTTATTTACGCGCGACGGTTATGCGCTCGCGCGTCTCGGGACGACTCCATTCAGGATTTTACGACGTCCTCTATACGCCCACGACACGCGTCACGATTATTATGTGCGCGCTCGCTCGTAAAGCCGAGGGAATCGTCGCGGCCGTAGTGCGAGAAAGAAAATTATTTTCGCGTAACGTGAAATTTTTATCAACCACGGGAGATTCTTTCGAAACAATTAGGTCGGATCGTTACGCGGAACTGCATCGGAGTCCAGGCTCTGTCCGCGTTTAGGACCGGACAATATAGCGACAAGAGCGTTTCGAGCGGGTTACGCACACGCGAGCCCCGATGACTCGGCCGACCGTAAAATCCCGGAAACCATCGTATAGTTGTCCATTAAACGCACGCTCCGATACTCCCATCTCTCTCTCGCGCTCTCTGTCATTCAAAAATCTTTTTCCATACCGTGTTCGTCGTGTTACTTTGAAATTTCGCACATTCGGGGTGAAAAAGTTTTTTAGTCTGTCAATTACAATATCAACAAATTTTTTAAAACTCATACTACTCAAAACAATAAAGGGACATTTTCATGCAATTATAATTCGACTAAAAATTATCGAATCAAATTGAGCGGATGACTATTATAAAGAGGAAGATTCAAATTTAAATAATTAAATAATCACTTCATCGATTAGATTTGATCATTTTTAGCAGAGATATAGTCATTTGAAAATGATAACCGTCCACTTGTTTTCTAATAGTGTAGTTTTTTTATAGAGTATAGTGTAATAAAAGTTCTGACTAACAATAAGTCTTGAAAAATTTTCAACACTAGAAACGATAACGAGAGTGTTATAGAATTTTCGCACAAAAATTTCAATAGACCTGGAGGCAGGAGTTCGTTAATTATCGGTCCAAGTGCCGCCGGGAACCCGGAAGTTCCAGGACACCTCTATCCCGTTAATCTCGTCCAAACAAGGTATTAACTACCGTACTACTCCTCTTTCAGCCCAATTTTGCACTCCCGCGAGTCCGATAACGTTGCTCCGTTACTCTGACGAAACTCACCTTCGCTTCTTCATTGTTTTTTCGGCGTTCGGGCTTCGCTTTTTGGGTCAATAGTAACGAACTCGAAGTGATTTCAATGGGTCTCGTCGTAAATATTCAAAAAATATGGTCAACTTGTCCAGCCATCGAAGATCGTAACGCTCGTTTTTACTTCTCGATTCGTGGGGCTAATTCGGTGCCGATTAACACTCAGTTCATAGCAGATGCGTCGCCCTCGGGGCCCGAGTCAAACGTCATTACGGACCCTACGAACCGTAGCCAATATTACATCGAGAGTCTCGTGGCATCTCTCGCCCTTTCGACTCCCCAAACACGCATTTCGCGAAATTAATTGCCAGCTTCGAGACCAATCTCGTCAAATCCAACTTCGACGTCTCCGTTTGAAGTTTCTCATTTCGATCTCGAATTTTTTTACCAGAGCGAGTAACTTTTTTTTTTATTTTCCTCGGAGGTACAAGCAATCGAATCTAATTCTCCTCGCCTATTTTCGCACAGTTTCGAGCTTTTTTTTCATCGAGGTTGTAAGCGATCGCATCGACTTCGCGCAATAACGGCAGATTGTGCCGAATTGTGGTGATGGGGTGAGAATAGAGCATGAGGGAGAGAGGGAGGGG
>NCVS01002210.1:88974-102493 GCA_003055095.1 Goniozus legneri
CCCCCGTCGCACTCGAAATTTAATCGCGAATCAACCAACGATTCGGTTAAATCGAAAATTTCAACCCACCGTTTTGAAACAAGAGAGGAAGTTAAACGCGATAGAGATAGCCAGTTTTACTGTTTTTTTTTGCTCGAAAAGGGGAAAAGCTCCGAGCGATTATGTTTTATTGGCGCATGGCGTTCGACGGCGTTAAAACTGTTCGAGTAAATGTCACGTTTGCGTGTAGGTGCGTGAACGACGTACAGAGCGAATTTTCATAAGCTCGCTGTATAATGTGTACAACTCTCTTTTTATACGTTCGGTTTATTCCAACACAAGTACCTCGCTAATCCGCTACGGATAACCCGGATAACGAAGATGGCGTCGGGGTTGAAAATCGTTCCGGTACACGCCGCTTTGATCATCGCTAAAGCCTCGGCACCTCCCTTGTAGAGGTTGGGTCCGTCCTTCGCTCTCTCCCTTCCCTATCATCGCCTCTCTCTCTCTCTCTCTCTCTCTCATTCCTCTTTTGCTCGTTGATCGGCTTGAACTAAAGCTTTATTAGCCGATTTTCGCATCGTGCGCCACGAGCTCTGAAAAATTCACTCCCGCTTATGCCGGTTGCTTTGAACGATACATTTCGGGATCTCTTTTTGGGATTTCTTTTATTATTAATTTAATTATTCGATCCGGTTCTAATAATATTCACACAAGTTTCATAGATTTCTACACTGGGAAAAACTTGAAGCAATTAAATATGCATTCATATACTGCCAGTCTGAAAAAATAATTGTTAAATAAACCAACAAATTTTCCACCCAAAATATTTTTATTTCACACAACAGAATATTCTCTTGGCAGTATATGATTGCATATTTAATTGGTTCAACAACATTTTTCTTTTCGGTGTATATCGTATTGAATATCCTATTCAAAATTTCTAAAAATTCTCCATTTCTCTCATTTAGTTTCGCGTTAAATTTAATAACCGAAATACGATGAACTGGAATCTTTCGCTCGCGCGCTATTACGTTCAATTATACAACGCGTTATATTGTGTTTGCCGCAGTCGAGCACGCGCGTCATGCGCTCAGCGTGTGGCACGAACACACGCTAAATCGCGCCGATTGTGTTGATCCAGCAAATTGTTTGACCAAGAAGTTCTACTTGAGAAGTTGTACTAATATTACGACAGCCCGTCTTTGCCTCTCTCCTCAACTGTTCTCTCTCTCTCTCTCTCTCTCTCACTCTCTTGGAGTACCAACTGTCCGATACAGCGCGTATCTCGACCACTGTAACCAGTTCTCTCTCTCTCTCTCTCTCTTTCTCTTTCACACTCGACAGTGTACAAGGCAGAGAGAGAAATATCAGACAGCCACGGGGCGAAATTAATTAATTCCTTTTCGGCGAGCGAGACCGCCGGTTGGCTCTTTCCCCCTCGCTCGCGTTTGCGCGCCGAGTAGTCGAAAGAGCCACCGGAAACGCGAGAAGACTCACCGCAAAAGCTCGCCAAGAGTGATAATCTTGATAAACGACGGGGCCTGGAACTTACCTGTAACAGAAAGCAAGAGAATTGGATTAACGAATTTCACCTTCCACTGTTTCAATTAAAACCTCGAATCTCGCAAAAACATTGAATAACACCGCGAATGAGGAAATCCGACGAGATTTTATCTCCGCGCTTTCGGGGTTTCGAGAAAAGGCTCGTGTCTGAGGATTCGTCCTCTCGATCAAAAGACAGTGAGTTTAAACTGTTTCGCGTTGGAGATTATCTCTGAGAAAATTGATAAATCGCGACTGGGGGGATTACCAGGGGGCGCGCGACTCGATTTAGTACACGTCGTTGATGGAGAAATATGAGAGAATACGATTGAATAGTTTGTCTCGGTGTGCAAATATTGTCAGAGTCGGAGTGGTCGAGGCGGGGGGTGGACAAAGGAATGTAGGATTCTTTGAGCGAGGATTGGCACCGCGCCAATACTCGCGAGTGATAGAGGATAGGAATCGTGAATCCGGAGCTTTATATATGGAAATTCGGGACCGCCGTTACACGGCCAAGACCTCTCCCCTATAGGCTCCGTACTCAAAAAATATCAGGATCCAATATATACTCTCGAGTCTTCATCTCGAATCAAGCATTGGGAACGTTATTAAATTCCGTATACGGGGTGTTCCAGAAGTAATATAGTGTGTTCAAAAGAAGCATTCAGTTTTATAAACATGAACCACTAAACACATAATTAAGCAAGAAAAGAGGTATTAACAATAATTAACAGACAGATGTTACTGTTGATGATTGTTGTTGTTATTATATTTTTCTCTTTTTCTTATTTATTACATGTTTTCATGGTTGCTAATGTAAAAAAGTAAAGTACACATTTGTGAAATTGTATAAAGAAATTGATGTGTCAAGAGAAACAATATTCGAAAGAGAAGCCCTTCCGAGTTAATCCGATCTCACCATAACGCGAAGCCCATCACGGCTATTTTATCCCCTACTCGCGATACAATTGCAATTGAGATTCGAGCGTGTTGCGCGGAAATTATCGCGCATAAATTGCCGGAATAATTAAGCGGGAAGTGCACCGATAAGGGGTAGCTAGAATTTCTCGAACGCTTTACCGAATACCGTGCGATATTTCAAATTCGATAACCGCCGCTGCTTAAATCGTGCGGCTGGGGCGGCCGGAAAAAAGAAAATTCGAGAATTATAATTACCGGGGAAGTTAAAGGGGACTGTCTTCCTCGGAACTAAACGCTAACGTAGCTCGGTCCGTAATGAAAATCCTGAGAGAGATGGATGCCGGGAATGAATCGAGTCAGGACAGAATCGCGGAATCCATGAATCTTAAAGAGCCGCGATAAGCGACATCGACAACGTTCGGGATATTGAAATCCGTCATACCGGTACGTTACTCTAGAAATGATCCCCCGAGCGGAGTTTGGATAGCTATCGATGGCTCGCGAAAGTTTTCCAAGCCGTAATGACATTTACAACCGGAAGCTCTCGAAATACTCGGAAGCATATTTTAGAAGGAAGAAAAATATCGGGGAAATACGACACTCGGAAGACTATTTATTTTTTCGAGTGTATACACGTCAGTCTCGGTTAACGATACTCCTCTCTCTCTCTCTCTCTCTCTCTCTCTCTCTCGGTTTGTAAAAAACGATTCATCAACTATACAGAGACAACAGCGCGTTGGATTAGAATAATAAAAACTCGGTCTCCATTAAATGTGAAACGGGACATACCACGTGTCCCACTTTCTTCGTACATAAAATTAAAGCAGCGCTCGGTTTTGCGTGTGTTTATTTTCGAATTATATTCGCGCTCTCGTTCCCTCTCGGGTTTTCTCGCGTTTCGCGTAGCGAGCCTCTAAAACCCCTCGTGTCGGGGGTATAACGTCGAATTGAAGCAACGTCGCGCGAGCGTAAACAACGTTAGGTGGCTTTACGAGTCGGTGCCTGGCCTCGGCTTCGAAAGGACTAACGCACGGGGATAACGCGGCTGAGATTACGTTACGCCGAGCGTGAGGAGTGTGGACAATGTCTAACGCAACGTATAATACCGGCTGGATCGTTAGGAACACTTGTCCCAATTCCCCCTGATAGCCCGTTTCTCGTTTTCCGCTCCGATCGATCGAGAAAGTTTTTCAATTTTTTTCAATTTCAACCATATTGTATAAAAATTAAAAATTTAATTTGTCGGTAATGAGAGTTGAGAGAATAAAAATTGCGAATAATAAAGTTTAATAATAGTGTGTTACAGCAGTTTCGCTATAACTCGTTACGTAAATGAATATTTCAATAATTAAAGTTGAACTTTCTTTAAGTTAATCACTCCAAATATTTTCATGAGGCAGCGAAGGTTGCGAGAAACAAAGTCTATTCGTTACCGAGTTTTATCAAAACCCTTTGAAAGTTGGTTATTCGAAGCCGTGCGTGAACCGAACGATATTTCTTAAGTTTTTTTTTTCGTTATTTCTTGTTCCTTGCCTCGCGAAATGAAGGAATAGCAGTATAGCGGATTAATTTAGATGAAGCCAGGCGCGCGAGAGCAAACGGATGCGAATTGGAGTTAATTTTTCAGTCGCCGGTGAAAAATACGACTGGACGTTGCACGCGCGCATGCGCGCTCACGCACGCCTGCAATTGCTACCGTTTCGTTCCACCGCGTTCGCCGTTGAAAATGAAGAAGAGTAGTCTACGGCAAGTTGAAAAAAACGAAAAGCGCAGCTCGGTCCGTTCTCGACTTTTCGCCATGACTCTCTCGTTTGTCTTTGTGCGTGAGTTACAAATTTTATCTCGCTTTTCAAACCCCCAGAAATTTAGTAGTTCGTAGCAAAAACTAACACCACAGATATATTTTATCACTCTATAAAAGGCTGCTAAGGATTTCCTCAGAGTCTAAAAACCACCTAATAATAACTACAAATCATAATTTATAAATATCTCTCTTAATATAATTATACAATCTATTGTGCACTAACGAGCTCCGCAGTTGAAGAGACTTTAGATAATTAAAAAAGAAATCTTATATCGACAAAAAATTAGGCAAAATACAAGATCGTATGATCTTTTTCCAAGATCGGATCTAATTGCGCCTGGGACATCTCCATGGACTTTTTTGCATAATCTAGATTGATGAGCCCGGGCGGGACGAGGGACGTTAATTATTTACGGCGGGTGAGAGCTCGACTCGAGGCGTACCCGATTAATTGTATTACCCAGCAATTCTGCCGTGTTACTCAAGATGATGGGGTAAGGGATTGATCGTTCGTCGACGCGGAGTCCTTTGACAAACACGAGATGTCCGGGGTTATGTGGCTGGTGTGGGCCTGCGTATACGTGCACGCGATATCCCAGGGACACCGAGAAACTCGCCCCACGTATACGGCTGTGCGCGCCCGCGTCACACTCCCACCGGGAATTAATTGCGGCTTCGTATCACCCGTCGTGTACGAGCGTACTACCCAGTTACCTCGCCCCGGCGTAGCGTCCTTGGACGAGAGAGGGGAGGCCGGCCGAGAACCCAATTTCCCGCGCGACACGTCGTTACCTCGTAACACTAGACGGTTAAATCGCGATAAACTTTTCGCCCGTGAAATTTATTCTCACGCACGTGCGCAGTCGTGGAAAGTAGTCATCGCTGCAAAGTCGAGTTTTATGTGCACTTAGGAAAAAATGTTTTATCGCCAGTAGGATATTTTGCCGAGTGAAAAATTGATTGATTTAATTATGTCAGACTGAACGGTTGCATCGAACTGTCAGAAAATCGTCTTTATAATGCATAGTTAATTGGTTTGACATTTTTTACCTGTATCTAATTTTATTTATATTTAAAAAAAGGTAATATCGACATCGGTTAAGAGCTAGCTGGCGAGAGGGCAAATGAAATTTTCCAACGCGTAAAGAAATCGTTACAACCCCGACGGCGTAGCGATAGCTGCCACACCACCCACTCAGGATTCTCTCTCTCTCTCTTTCCTGCTTCCTCGAGCTGCAGCTCCTGCATTCCTAAGCGATATTGCCCGACTGTCGTGAATCTCGCTTCGCGAGTCTTCATAACAGCTGCTTCCCCCTCCCATTCCCGTGCTTCCCTCGCACGCGAGGCGAAAAGAGGAACGTCGAGCTCACTTTACTCGGGTGCTCTCTTGCCTTTGCCGGAAAGCTCCTCCACCTCCCTTTCACGAACACAGAAGACCGAGGGGAGGAGAGAGAAAGAGAAATTTTGCGACCCACTAGCCCTTCGACGTTCCGACACCGCTGACCTTAATACGCTTTTAACGCAACTCTCTGTTTTTTGCCCACTGTTTTCTTACATTCTCATGAAACGAAACCGAAATTTCGAGATTTTTGCTTCAATTTCCCGCTGGGTGGGCCGAACCCCGCGCAAATGCACTGCATTTGCATACTCGCGTATGTACGACGCGGGGGAGGAGAAAAGGCGAAACCCTCTGGACGTTTGAAACCCGCTCGGGTAATTACATCTGTTTTAATTACGACGCCAGGGTGCCGGGAAAGAGAACGCGTTACAAAGGCTCTGCTCGTTCCAAAAATTATTCCCGCCCCATTGACTCGAGTCGAAAAAATTATTTTCGCAAAGTTGAGTTTCATCGATTTTCGGTAATTTTGAAGACTCTCACCGTACGACAAAATTACAAAAGCGAAATCATTCCGAGATAGAAATGACAGCAACGGAGATCGGGAGATCGATGAGCCGTTTTCAAAGCACGCGTCAGATCTGCCCGGTCCAGAAATAAATCTTTCGGAGTCCGCACCGGTCACGGGCCTCGAAACGCGAGACCGAGCGGGATCGATTTTCCTCCTCTCTCTCTCTTTCTCGTCCACAACCAAAAATTCGCAGCAGCTCCTGAGAAAGTCGAAACGGTTGGAATTTTTCGAAATTTTCCCCGAAATAAACTTCTTTCCTGAAATGTTCGCGGGCCAATAACCTCCGAGGCAATTTTCCGAAATAATTTCGAGTCACCCAGTTTCGAGCTGCAGAAGGACAAGTACAGAGAAAGAGAGAGGCGTGTGCTCCCGGAAATGTGGATACAATTTGCCGGGCGGCTTTTGAGAGTCTAGCAAATCCCGCTGGATTATTATGCGCTCGAGCGAGAGAGAGAAAGAGAGAAGCCTCTCTCTCTCTCCACACACTGGGAGCGTTAAAATATTTGACTAGCGCTGCGCTCGTTCCTTCTCAGTCTTGGGATTTGTTTGCCGAGGGGAGCCGGTTTAAGGGCGGTGGGAGGACTCCGCTGGTCGCGTAGCGGATGCCAACGCTCGTGTCTCCAACGTCGGTGCGTACACCATCGACGTTACCCGAGTTCGTCGGCAAACTGCTCCAGTTTCTACGTTTTCCCCCTCTTATTTAACTCCCTAATGAAATTCCGCATAAAATAATTTAAAAAGCGATAGATCGTTCGAGTCGCGCAGAAGTTTATTTCTCGTATAAGAGAAGTCTCGAGTATCGAATGCACTCGATGAGTAAATAACCGACCGGTTGACTAATCCACTCTCGAGTGCTATTTTGTCGCGGGAATTTAAAGAATTTTTTACCAGCGAAATGTATTTTCGGATAAAGCGATAAGGGAGCGCGAAACTCCCGTCGGAGCCACTCGAGAGACCCCCTCTTACGTCCCTCTTCATCGACGTATTTCCGATAGAATTTTTCGAGACCATCCACAGAGAGTTACCTCTCTCTCTCTCTCTCTCTCTTCCTATCGTGCACGCGAACTCGATGCGCGGACGACTATTAATAGTGATTCGCGTCATCGCGCGGGAACGCGACTCACGTAGCGAGCGAATTCGTTGATAATAAGAGCGAAAATTAGGAAAACGAGGAATATATTTCGCCGACTTACAGCGAAGGCTGAAATTTTCAATATCGCAAGAGTGGGAGGGAATATATCGTTCCATTAACGCACGAACGATCGGGATCACTTGAACCTCGACCCCCGGGCGAAATTTGCTCGTTCGGCAACACTCGACGTCGAGATATTGTAGATAAAGACATTCGCCGAGCGAGAGAGAAAATAAAAGATAGAAAGAACAAAGCGCGCGAGAATTGCTTCCGCGAACCATATCGGTTCGTCCTCGGCATACCGGAGTATTTTCTCAATATGTACCACTCGCGCCAAGTGAGAAACTCTTCTGCACCGGGGCAAAGATAGAAAGAGAGTGAGAAAGAGAGAGATAATACATATACGTTTCGGGCAAATATTTGACTTCTCCCGCGGTATTTCGTGTTTCGACTCTCTCGGAATGTTCGTTAGTTGGCATAATGATAAGCTTCGCATTCCATTACCCCCTCCGCTCTCGCTGCGAGAACGAGTTAGCCCTTACAATTTTTACTTTCGAGTCGGATCGATCGCTGTGATTCGAAACAAAAATAACGAGTGATAAATTTTCTGCTTGTCGAGATCTTTTATTTCTGATCGCGAAATATCGTGAAACAGCGACCAAAACACAGATAGGGAATTTCTGTAAACGATTTTTCAATTTCCTGCCAGCTTCCGTTTTGACACGTCAGAACCAATCAGATAATTATCTGTTCTATTTTTTACCGAGCGATGTAGAAATTTCCACTGTGACACATAGTTCAAAACCCGCGATACGTTATCGAGAATTTGTTTCCGCTCTCGAGAAGGAATTCCCCTGGGACGTGGAGGAACGCAATTAGTTAATAGAATCGAACTTTTCGATTTCTTCGGGGGTTCGGAAGCGCGACAAAGGGCCTCGAGTATGGAGGGAAGACCCGGCTTGCACAGTTCGCACGGGATCCACTTAAACGGGGCCGCGATTTCGAAATCTCGTTCCGGCGCTTAACGTTCATTGGAGGAGAGCAAGTTTCGCCAAAGTTTCTCTCTCTCTTCCTCTAGCGAGTATAAAGTTCCCAGCCGTTTGCCTCAACGAACTACTACTTCGATTACTCGCGAATACGGCATCCCTGAAATGACTGATTAAATTAACGAAGTAGGATATTCCACCGTTTTCCGCGTTACACCAGACCGATCGATTCCTCTCTTTTTTCCTGCCTCCGTTCTTTAATGAGATTCGAATTTATCACGATGATTGTCCTCCTCGTTAATCTCTTTGCTTGTCTCTCACTCCCTCCCTCTCTCTCTCTCTCTCTCTCTCTCTCTCTCTCTTTCGCTCGCACGCGTGTTAGAGAATTATTGCCCGCTCGTAAATAAGCACACTCGGCGAGAGAGCGGGAATTCTGATTTCGATTTAATTCGCGGGATGGTAATTGCGAGTTATTAACGCGTCGCGAAATCAATATCGCGTGCGGTAATCGATGAATTTTCATGAACGATCAAAAATTCATTCTCCGAGCGAAATCAGTTTTGCTGTAGGAATTGCCGATGATTTAATCTCACGGGAGTACTTTTTTCCTTTCGATTCCTAGCTGCGCTGAGGGTCCTCGAGCGCGAGCGTTAAACGCGATACACCGAGAGGAGTCGCGTTATACGGGGTGATGTGGAACGAACGTTCGATAATGATATTTTTCCGATGCGTTGTTCGATCTAAACGGCGCACTCAAATTGCCTGTCGGAGATTGAAAATAATTTCAAAACAGGAACACGAGAAAAATTTCTCCGAATAGACCCAGGAAATTTTAGCTTTTAAATCCAAATTAATTAATAATTATTTTTTTTATTTATTTACAGAATTTGGGTAATTCGATAAAATAAATAAAAAAAATCAATCGATCTCTCTCCAATGTCTCATTATCGATAAGAAATTTCGAAAACGAGCTTGATCGAATCCCGATGCAAATTCTGATTATATCGCGACCATTATCTAATACAACAATGTGTTTGTATAAAACACTCGGTCGACTTTTGGTACACCCTGTACATAAACCGAGCGAGGATGGATCGCTCGCAGTGATTAAGCTCGTTAAGCGAAATTCCGATACATAACGCATTGTTTCGTGGCCCCGCTGATAGTCGTCATCAATCTCCGTTCGTGCCTCGTCGTCTATCCGATAGATAAAATCCGTTAGAGAGCGAACAAGGGAGAAGGGGAGGGGAGGCGATATTGCGCTCGATAGACCCGCAGTATCTTTCCCTAAATAATTCAAGATAACTCGAAATAAATCGCTCTCGAGATTTCCCTTTTGTTGCACGTGAAAAAAATCCGCCGAGAAATTAATTGCGCCGCGTGCGAGAGGTGCGAATGAAAAATTTATCCGATTATCGATATCTCGAACGAACGCAAGACCGTATCGCTCGCTGGTTGTCTACATAATTCAAGCTGCAGTTAGGTACGATCTCGCCTGTTAAACGCGAAGCAAATTCAATTGAAAAAAGAGAAGTTACGTTTTCTTTGAGAAATTAATAGCGCAGGTCGGGATGCACATTACGCTTCTCGTTAGAAGATCTTTTTTTTCTTCTTTCGCTGTTTCAACGAATCGAAAAATATCGTTCAATTAGAATCGTTCGAGCGAATCGATAGATTTTAGAAAAAAAATATTGTCGGAAAACAGAGAGACAGCTGTTACCGTTGCTCCTTGGAAAAATTAACGACGGAGATGAAAAAAGTGCGTTCTCTATTCGAGAGTACAAGAGATTCATAGACGAGGAACAAGGCTCGTCTATTCCCGTCCGCGAAAGAATCGGAACGATGAGTTTTTCTTTCGAGTTTCCTCATCGCGGCGTAAAAAATGAACTCTAATTTTCCCTCTTAACGCGAGCTTTATTCGTCGCGATATGAAAAACCGGCAGCGTATGTAAATTCAAATTTCGCAAAACACAGCCGCGGAGCAAATCTGAAATAAATCCGGCTCTATGAACCACTACTAGATTCTAGCGAGCCAGCGTGGGCTAGAGAGGCCGATAAACGAGGATTTCGCAGTCGTGAAAGTAATTTATCTTTTTCTTTTTTACCTTCTTTCGCGCCAGTTTTGCTTACACGGCACGAAATATATCGACCGTATGAACTATCGCATTCCACAGCATAAATTTCGACCTCCGAAACAGACCCGACGGCGAATTTAATCGAATAATTTAATTAATAAAATCGATAAAATTAGTCGAGCAAGGTGAAATTAAAAAACTGTTAGACACACTCGATTCGCGTCCGAAAATACGTAGTTTAACATTCGAATGACATTCGAACTGTTGTTCGTAAACAATAGCTATAGATGCGAGCGATCAAACGATATCTGCCGTCTCGCTCGCGCGCACACGCGGGCGTGAAATTCCCCGGCACTCGGCCAAACCCTATCGAGCTGATTTATCGATCTATCGTCCGACTCATCGTGAGCATATAACGCTGGAATCCCGAGAATCCGCCGTCTCTCTCTCTCTCTCTCTCTCTCTCTCGCACTCTTATTTCGCATGTAAACTTCATTCAAGAACCGAGTTGACAGAAAAATCACGAACGAAAGTGTTTCGAGGCGTAATTCACGCGGAAAAAAAACCTCGTTCGCGAGCCAGTAAAATTTGTAACCCACGTTTTTTATCGCTCGCTAACACACTGAGATGACGCAGGACGAGTGATTTGCAGTTTCGAGTCCCTCGCACGTCAACAAAATGAAATATTTCTGTATCCAAATAATAAAAAGTTCGAGTAATAGCTCGATATAGTACGGTTACAGTTGCACGTGTACGAGATCGATATTCAATTAGTTTGATACCATTTTATTTCGTTCGGCTTAGAAGATAGCATCATAAAAATTATTCGGAAAATAACAAATTTCAATAAACGTATCGAAAATTCCCATTGAGTGGAATAATTTAAACTGAAAGTTCGTAATGGCGCGTACACGAATCGATATCCAATTAATTCGATATTATTTGTTTCCCATTCGGCTATAGAAGGAGCGTCATACAAATTACTCGGAACAAAATATTTCAATAAGTAAATCGAAAATTTTCATCGAGTCGAGTAATGGCCATTCGATAAAATGTTTACAGCGGCGCGCGAATCAACATTCAATTGATCCGGCATTATTTTATTTTCCCGTCTGGCGTATGAAATTCATGGAGTCGCGTGGGACGACGCGGAGCGTAATTCCAGTCTCGATTCCGGTGATTTATAGATCGCGAATCGAGCCTGCGTACGCGTCTCGTTCCGATCTAAATAAGCGCGAATTCCTCTAGACGAGAACTCGCGATTGTCGCGGTTTGCGCAACGAGCATCGAGCGACTCTAATTACCGGTTATCCGTGCCTGTGTCCACTTTATCGCCTTCGGTAAAATTAGCAATTCCACCACCTCCGATAATTGTCAAACTCAATTAAGATACTCCATCGCGGCTCTACGCGTTCCCATTCGTCATTTTAAATGTCAAAATACATTTAAGATTATTTACAAAAAAAAGAGTGAATTTTTTAAGCTTGCATAATCGTCGAGTGAATATTTCTTTGAAATCGACAGGGCTCGAGGAGGGAGAGAGGAACGTAGGTCGAGATTCAGGTAGAACCAGTCGACGGGTCCGAACGAGATCGTGATTTATCGGGACATGCCGGAGAATCGCATGAATTGGTGCTGGGTACCTCGTAATTTCCATCGACGACGATCTAAATCTCGTGCTTCGACGTTCCTAGAAACACTCTCGAGAAGAAAAAGAGAGGCAGAGCGAGACTATTTAAAAATAATCAAAGTGGGCCGATGATCTATCCGCTCGCTAGCTCGCTCTCGGTCATTCGAATTATGCAATCCGTTCGATGCGCGCGAGGGAATGCCAATTGGGCGCAACGACGGTGTAACGAACGACCGCCTAGTTGAGTGGGATAGGAGCATTAATCTCTCTCCTCGCGAGCGTTATACAGGGTGTGCCAGAATCGGACTATGATTTTTTATCGAGCCGTGAAGTTTTCAGTAGAGTTTTGTCGTTGCGAAATTCGATGCATTATTTTGAGTGGTAAGCGTTTTTGGAGAGTTGAACTTCCTTGGACGAGCTGAAAAAAATCCTATTTTCTTAGACGAGAAAATAGGAAAGGATATTTGAATTTTCCAGGACACTGAGTATATGTATGAAGAATTTTTGAATCGAGGAATCACGCTAATCTGATAATCGAGTCGGCTCGAGACTCTCGATTCTCCTTTTTTGCCGATTTGCATACCGAGAGAATGATACGCTTCTCGACTCGACTTTGTACGTATATGAAGGAGATCCGCTCGAATTTCTCGGTCCGGCCCGTTGTATCGACGGAAAATGTTTTAATAAGAATTCTCGAGGGAAATCCGATACGATTGATGTTTAGCTTTCGATAATATTGTGTCCCGAGATTTTTCCCTGGCTATACCGAGCTCGCGCTAATATTGGAAGTATTCGCGAGGCGCAGCAGCTGACGCAAGCTGGAATACGCGGGACCGTCTCGACGTCGTAAACCGTCGATCGTCAGGAATTAAACTTGCATTCCGAAAGCCCCCATGCGCCGTCCGCGTACGAATAAAACCAGAGAAGACAATCGGGTGTTCTCTCGAGCCGCGAGTCCTCGAATTTTCTGACGATTCGTTGCGATAGCCGAAACCGAGGCAAATATTTGCGACACAGAAAAAAAGGACTACTCGAATCAAATACTTGATTCAAGAAATGCGGAAGAAAAAAAATTCCGTGGTCGAGTATATTCTTCAACTATATTTATACACAAATCGAGTCTATTTTATTTGTTTTTATTATAATTATTTGTTAAATAAAAAGAATATTTTCTTCTTAAAGCCGAAATATTAATTTCCTTCGATCAAATTTATCCTTTTTTCCTGGGTATCGCGAAATTTCTGGAGGGGGAGTTAAATATTTTGAATATCTCTGATTTCTTCTCCTTTATTCCTCCTGGAGTGTTACGTTATCGATCGAGGTTACGTCAGAGTGAGTGGTCGATATAGGTGCGACGTCAGCTGAGCAAAGATTGACATCAGCCGGCGTGCCGGTGCGCTGATTCAGCCGAGGAAAGCGTTCTCTCTCTCTCTCTCTCTCTCTCTCTCTCTCTGCTCGCGCTCTCTTGCGAATTCGCATCGATAACGTCGCGAAACTGTTCCCCTGTGGTCGGCCGAGCTGTCAATTGGGCCGATCTGTA
>NCVS01002210.1:102537-118213 GCA_003055095.1 Goniozus legneri
ACGTATATACTCAAGCCGAATCGATAACAGTCTTCGAAATTCCCAGACCGTCCAACTAATTGTCACCAAACTAGTTCCGACTATATTGACGAATTGGAAGAACGGCCGATAGCGAATTCTCTCGATTCCTGCGTGCGCTCGGCACTCCAGGAATGTGCCAACTACGTTTTTTTCCACTTTTTTCTACCTCGTACGACCGGAAATGCGTTCTTTCGAAAAAGACATCCTCGAATTACCGCTCGAAAGAGAAATGAAATTCTACACTTCCTCGGCGTAATTGAATTCATTGGGAGAGACGAGAGCGAGGGAGGAAGAAAGAAATAAGAAAAATTCCGGAAAATTCTCAGCTGTCCGCTATAATGCATATATTAGTTATAGCGAGGACCAAGTCACGCTCGTTCGCGACTCTCGCTTCATTAAATTCGCGTTTCGAGCTCGCGAGAGCCCGTCGTTGTCACCGCCGTGACCTCCCTCTCTCCTTTCTGTCTGTCTTCTCTTATCCTCGCAGCCTCTATTCCCATTTCGAGTCGGCCCTCACTTCTCACCCCTCGCCACCCCCCTACACTCCTTACGACGTGTCGCGGGACGAGATAATTTATCGTCGGTCTTAAGCGACGTTGAATTTACGACGTCTTAGAGAACGTACATATATATGGATACATGTATATATCGGAATGTATATAATAATACAATGTATACGCTCCGATGAAAATCGCTCGTCAACGAGAAATTGTTGAATCAAGTCGAGGACCCTTTCGCGACACTCTGCTACCAAAAATTATTTCACAATTTCGCTTCCTCTGATAATTCGAGGCGAGTTAACGTTCGTATAACTCTCCTCGTTCTATCGAATTTTATCTATTGACGTCTTCGTAATAAATCTGGAGAAAATGTTTCGAGAAAATTGTGAAAAATTTTACGAGATTATGAAAATTAATACTTTCTTCGCGTTGTTCCGGTATCGATATAACTCGTTTATTCTTTATACGAGCCGGTTGTAAAAATACGTGGAGCGTTGTATCAAGGAGCGCAGGTTAATGCGATTAATATCGAATTTCTAACGACGAGGGAGAGAAAAATGAAGAGAGTTAGCGGGAAAATCCAGTCTATCTTCTCACAGCGTAATTTGATTTATACATGAACTCGATTACGGAGGAAAGGAGGACAAAAAAAATATTCGAATGTTAATCAAATAATGCACGGTTCTCACCCCTTCGGGGAAAAGGGTGTAATATAATGACGAACCGAAGTGGGAGAAAAAAAAGGGGAGACGCGAGAGCGGAGAAACATCGAAAAAAGAGAATTACGATGTAAGAGAGAGAGAGAGAGAGAAAAGCGCGGAAAGATAAACCGTGAAATGTACTGTCGCGTAAATTTCCAACATGGCGCGGAAAAATTACACACAGTCGAAAATTATACGCGCGGCTGCACGGCACTGCCGAAAACAAGTGAAGTAAGAGAGAGAAATAAGAGTAACGGCGTTGCCTCGTAAAATTGAGAACTGAAAAAAATGCCTCGAGTGCAGTGCACGGTGCGTGCGAGTATGCCCGCGTTCTGACGCACTCTGCTCGCGCGCGGGGGTGGAAAAGCGGGGGTGGTTAACACCGCGGCGTGTGTTTTGCCTGCCCGTTCTATTTTCGCTCTCCTGTGTGCACGAACCTCGCGTAACCACCAGTCTCGATCGGACGTTGATAGGCGGTCAAACACGTAAAGCGAGAGAGAAATAAAACAACCGTATAATACCCGGGCACGCTAATCAGCTGATTAAAATTTCATGCGAGCGGGGAAAATTCATTTTTTTTTTATACGCGTTACCTTTCCAGCGCGGTTATTTCTTTTTTTTTTCATGTCGCGCGCATAAATAGCGAGAATCGGGAACTTTTGAGGAGTTTGAATTATTAACATCAGAAGTTCCGTTCCCGGGAAACACAAGCGTCTAGATTACATATGCAAATACGTTCTTCGTTAAAAAAAAACGAGCGAGAATGTCGGTAAAGAGCGTCGAATCTTTTTTACGAAAATTTTCAATCGCGCGAGAAAAAAATCACCGATGCTGAATCATCGGCACGAGTCCAACGTCAACCTCGCGACGATTACATAACTCATCGGCAAATATTGCTGTCTTTGTCTCTCTCTCTCGCGTACTCGCCCAAAATATATTCTTCGTTCTGGCCTCTCCGGCGAATAACCGCGCTATTCTCGGCCGATATGACCGTTCCATTCCCAATGTAACTTACGCGAATGTACCTTGTCGTGCAAACAAGCGTATGAATGGAGAAAGAGAGAGAGAGAGAGAGAGGGTTCGGAAACCAAGGTCGCAGTCATTTGCGTGGAACCGTGCCAAGTTCAAGGAATGTCGAAGAAGAGCGAGAGAGAACGCGTTAGATTAAATTCTCCAAGTGCGAGAATCCGAGTATTGACTCTGCCTCTCCCTCGCACTATATCGCTCCCTCTCTCTCCACTCGCACTCGGCTCGTTACGCGGGATTTAATTTCAACGGATCGATGAGGAGAGAAAAAATACTTAAGAGGGAGATGTGTCCCTCTGCTGAATGGGCCAACGGGTCAAGGAGGAACCGCAAAAACCTCGTAGTCCAATATAAGTTTCTCTTTTTTCTTTTTTTTTTTCTCTCTCCCTCTCGTCTCCCAGCTCGTTCCCTCGATAACTCCAAGTCGCCGGCATTCAATGGACTTCTTATTTTTGTTTACCGCCCCATTTGGCCGAAAAAATGACTTCACGTGTTCCGAATCGTCCCTCGTTTGTTTAACGACCTCAGTTGTGTAATTAGCGACCGCACGAACGACGAGGAACGCTCCCCCCTCGGCAAAAAGACAAGATATAGATTCGAGTACGTTAGACACGTGGGAGAGGGATAGAAAAAATTCTGCAACGAGAGAAAAAAAACAAACAAGCGGCCTTTTTGCGCGAGCCTGAATAGCGTCTGGCTCATATAAGCCGTGACCATCGATGAAAATAATCCTCGTCTGGAAACTCTCTCTCTCTCTCTCTCTCTCTCACTTTTCTATCGTTCTTTTTCTTCGACGACGGTCAAGGTACGCGCGAGAGATCGAAAAATAGCGAGAGGAGGAGACCGAGAATAACCGCGCGCGACGCAAGAACGAGCGCGAGAGAGATAGAGTGAAAATATAGCGATTCGAAGTGATAAATAACCGAGGGAGAGAGAGAGAGAGAGAGAATAAGGGCGTGTTGCTCGCGAGAAGAGTGAAATATTAGCGTTGACCCGCGTGTAACTTAGATTAGGATACGGCTGGAAGGGGGAATCGTACAACAAAGTTTGAGAAACGACTTGTTTTACTCCTCCCCCTGAGCATATCCAGCGACGATATTTACGCGTGTACGTGACTACGTTTAAACACGTGTCGTGAAATTTTTGCCGTCGCGGAAAGTTCGATATGAATATTCAAATGAAGAATTTAACCGAGAGGAGAAAAAGCTCTCTGGATTATGTCGTCAAAGTGTTCATTATTGCAGCCAGGCGCATTCGATTCTCGGTTACGTCAAACGATCCTCTGGTTTATTAAATTCGAATTTAATTTACGCATCCATGGAAATTCTCCCTTCTTTGCCTCTCTCGCTCTCTGTTCCCTCCCTCGAGTCGGCCAAACAAGTTAAATCACTCGGAAGGTGATAAACAGTCGACCAAGTCTCGTTAAAGTCTATTTGCGAGCTTCGCGATACTTAACACCCTCCCCCTCGCGTCGAAGAATGCAACTTTATTTATCATTCGGTGGAACACAAAAGACCGGCGAACCGCAATTAGCGCGAAATTTCGCCTCCCGTTACATAAATAGCGATTTGAGCGAATTCGAGGAACGGAGCTCCCTGCGCGCGAAAGATACCACCTGAAAATTTATCGCCGCGACTATTCGCGATAATTTTGCATCCGAGTGAGCGTTTTTATTGAAATCTTCAGCCCTCCGGCTTAATCTGTTCCTGTAACGTATTTTTTTTTCTCCACTTTTGCCCTTTTCCGTGGAAGGGAGAGCAGGTCGATAAACCGCAGTGAGATCGCGTGAGCCCGAGCAGTTTCCGCTGCGAAACGGAAGCGAGCCCGGAATAAAGCGTCACGAGATGAACATCGAGGAAGAAAAAATATAGCGAGACTCGCGATATATTATAATTAGCTTAGAAGCCAATCTCGCCGGTCGATTTTTACCTCTTTTTCGAATTTCCTCGGCATCCTCCGGCAATTATCGAAATATTCTCCTCGGTTTTTATCGCGAAACTCAATGAATCGTGTTATTTCGCCACTCCGTTTTCGTTATCGCGAAAATTCCCGCTTCGAGTATTTTCCCCAGGCGGATAATTCGAGAGAGAAGGTAGAGGCGGAGAAAAAAATGGATATATCCCCGATTTGCATAGAACGAGGGAAGAGCAGAAGCGAGAGAGAGAGCGACGTTCCGCTCGACTTTGCTGTTTTGCTTCGTCTTTATGCAAATTTATCGCGAATTCTGGCTTTTTTTGCTCCCTCGCTCTCACCAATTTCAACGGAGCATTCGACTATTGTTATCTCACTCTTCCTCTTCATTTTGACCCTCGCGAAATATCGCCATATTCCAGCGGATAAGGTCACTCGCGTTAATTCGCGCTCGCTGCCACGCGAGTATCGATTCCGCTCGTATTTCGCCACCCCGTTGTTACGAGCCTACTTCTCTATTTTATCCCTCTCTCTTACCCCTCTCGCTCGCACGCCGGTCTTTTTGCCGCTCGACCAGTTGACCCTAATTACGAGTCTCGCTAACGTGCTCGTTAATCGGGGATCAAACTCGCTCGTTTCTTTCGCCCCGACGATCGAAAAATAAAGATCGTCGAGAGGGAGTTCGAGTTTTCCGCTCTCGATAACACTCGCGACGATGTTTATTCATCCTGTTCGAGAACCTCGGTTAAATATTTTTTTATCGATCGATAGAACGTAGAGATGGTTTTTCGAGATACGCGGACGTGATTTTTTGGCGAAATATCCACCGTTCGGGTACGCGTCCGCGAGTGATGTTGACGTCATCGGCGCTCACGGGCGAGAGAAGGAGAGGAGCGACTGGAGAGAGAGAACCGGTTGCCCCGGGACGAAAACCGCTAGCCGCGACCTCGAGGCCGCCGACGTCGAGCCGCTTTTGCACTCTTCGCGAGTACGCGAAAGATAGTCCTTTGTGCCAGGACGAGGAGTGAACTCTCTATCGCGAATATCGGTACTCTCCGATTCTTTTTCTATCCTTCTTTTTTCTCTCCCTCTCTATAATTGATTTATTATTGTAAAATAAAATAAAAACACTCGGAACAATTCGCTGATTATATTTTTCTCTTCCTCTCTCTACAATGGATTTATTATTCTAAATAGGCTTGCTAAGAATGGTTTTTATTGCGCGGTAATGACCTAGCTGTTTAAGCGCTCGAAATAAAGTATAAAAAAAAATTCGCTGATTGTTTTACCGACACAGCGTGGATGACAAAATTATAATAATGGAATATCGATTACAATAGATAAAATTGATCGTTGATTTCAATTTTATTACCAACGACCATAATTGTGAGTTCGAGTAGTAAAAAATTTTATTTCGTTTTTTCCAAAGAGTGACGTATAAATCGGAAGACGGCGTTTATCGCGCACGTAGGTCGCATTAATCTTGTCTCTTGCCGGGAGGGCAGCCGTTTAAAGGACAGCTTTCCTCGCTCTGTGTGTTTATCCGTCTTCTGTTTAATTTCCCCTTTTTGACGCGGTCATTTCCGTCGTGACGCGACTCGAGTTTATCAGAGCTCCAATTCGAGAACTGCGTAAACTCTTTTTCGCCACCGAAATATTGCGCAACAGTATCGTACGGCTCGAAAATAAATTTCGAAGCGAGCCGTACCGGCCGCTCTCGCTCGTACGAGAACGAGATCGATCGAACCGGTCCCGATATTTTTACGCTCGCGCTCGCGTGCTCGACCCGTCGAAATCCTCGATTTTCTAATTAAGCCCGGGGCGATATGCTGATTTATAATCGCGGTGTATTAAATTATTCCAATTAATTACTACCGGACACGCTCGATCGCGCGAAATTCATTATCGTTTCGCGCTCCTCGCGAATCGCAAACGAGAACGGACGTAGCGCGTCGTCCGGTGAAATATACTTTTTGATTCGCCGATGCGAAGCTGAGAGAAATCGCTCCAAATGTGAAATTCGTAATGGCGAATCTCGCGAGCGCGTGGAACAGAAGCAGAGAGAGAGAGAGAGAGAGAGAGAGAGAGAGAGAGAGAGAGAGAGAGGAAAGAAGGGTTGAAAAATTCAGCGACAAAACAGTGATAGGGAAGAGGGATTCCGGCTCGGAGCCAAAAAAAATCCTGTCGCAGACGGAATATTCGAACAATACTCGACAGTAATTTCCCAACGCCTTTCTCGTCGCGGAAAAATTATTGACTTCCCACTTCGACTTCTGAACACACGTAGGATTATCCTCTCTCTCCCTGTCTCTCTCTTCCCCTCGCCTCGCTCCATTTTCTCTATCCTCGAGAGCTTTTTTCCTTCGACGAACTTCCCACGACGCGTGCAGCAAGTTTTTCTAAAGAACTCGCTATACCCTTTTTTAAAACGCGCGGATTCGTCGCAGCCTTCAAAAGCGGGGAACAGGATCGAACTTTTTAACTCGGGTAAGCAACGAGTCAAAAAGAGAGAGAGAGAGAGAGAGAGAAAGTATAAAACCCCATCTCGAGATAGGTCGTGGAAAAAAATCAGTTTCTGGCTTAATCCGCGGAAAAGACGGAATCGACAATTTTTTTCCAAATATACGCGACATAACCGAATCTCTCCGCTCGCGTGTATTTAAAGAGAGTTTAAGTTCCCTCTCTCGTTTCAAAGGGGCGAAAGGAGACTCGCCTTTACGTCGCGTTCGCTTTTCCATATAGCGAACGACGTCTGAATTATTTACGACCGGCTCGTTGGAAATTCATCGTGGAGTCCGTAGCGAGCGGAGAGAATCTAGAAAAATATCGACTCCCGGGTGGAAATCTGGTTTCTCGAGTTAACGAGTGAAAGAAAGAGAGAGAAAGACCCGAAAGGGGATGAGAGTGGAGAATTTCCGCGAGAAAGGGAGAATCTATCAATCTAATTGTTACGTGGCTCTGTTGTTTCGAGCCAACTTTAACGAGATAAGTTGTATACACTGCGACGTAAGCGGATACCCGCTTATGAAAAAAGAAAAGTAAACGAGACGGTATATCGATTACGCGAGAGCGAGCCTCGCGTGAAAGGTCTCTTCTAATCGGTTACTATCGCGAAAGCTCCTAACCTCCGAGCACTATGTTTGCTTTAGACGCAAAATTGATTGTATAACGCCGTTCCGAGAATAATTACGTTGTCGTATCGCGCTCGGGTATAAAATATGATCGATAGAAAAACATCGGACGATTAATCGTCGAAATTGCAATAATACAATTCCCTGACGTCACCCGACAACGCAATACCCCGATGACTCGAATTACGAAATTCCATTAAGAAAGTTTCCATCCAGGGATCTCGAGGAGTTAGTCGGAAAATGCTCCCAAAATTTCTCCCAGGCAACTACGGAAATGAAAATTCGATATACCGGCTTTAAACCCGGCTCATCCCCAACGAATAATTTTTTATAAAATATTTATCCGAGTGCACTCGTACGATGCGTTTAATCCTACAATTTTCGGATCATATTTCACTTCGATCGACAAGAAAAAAATATTTTTTTCACCGATTAAAAAAAAAAAAAAAAGAGCGAGAGAGAAGGTTATCATCGTAGTCCAACAGGTGTCACGAGGGTGAAATCGAGCTGCCATAATTCCGCGCTTGTTATTCCGATTTCTGTGTCGTGGCACGTAGAAATGGCTGGAAAAGGGAGGAGGGGGGAGGGGGGCTAATGCCATTCGCGTATAAAGCGGAGCTCGCTAGCGTTTATCCCCACCGAGCGCACAATGCGCACGAAATCCTCGCACGCGTGCATCGTAACCCCGAAATTTTAATGGAACCGGTAAGTGCAACGGCTTGTAACCCGCCCGCGGTATAATTGACGGAAAAATACGGGGAAAAAAAGGAGTACAGTAATTTCGCCGATCCCCGAAAAATCTCCCTGTTGATTTATCCCGGCCTCGCGTAACGCCTTTTATTATTTCTCGAGGTACAAAAGAGACGAAGTGGATTGCGGGGTAGGAACGACGAGATAAGGATAACGATCGTACGCTCGTGGCTCGAGAGACGTCGAGTGGGTAAGAAAACTTATATAGAAAGTTACGACGGAAAACTTAACGCGCGCGGCGAACCTTGAGGGGGGAGAATCGGGATGAAGGGGGGGAGTAGACTCCTCATGAAAGTCAAGACGGGCGGTCGTACGTAAGTGCCCACCACCCCTTCCTACACACTTCAACATCTATCCCTTTTCTCCGCCGACGCGGCGAGAAAAAGAAGTACAACCCCCGAAGTGAGCTCCGCCAGAGAAATTACCCAAAACTCCGGCTCGAGAGAGGAAAAGAAGCGAGAAAGGGGGGAGGGGGAAGGTATTGAAAAAATTTACCATCTTGTCCGATCGATTACACCTCCATCGATTCCGATCGGCAAAAAGCGATACAATCCTTGACCCATCGATTCTACCGAGCGGAGTGTCAATTGCCCATAAACATCGATCGACATCCATTTTCATAAACCTATCTCCACGAATGACTACGCTAATGAAGAAAAAACAAGTCGATCCATCAATATGAGCTTTTTCCTTCCCATTACACTATTGGCAATATCGAGTTCATCCGTCTATATAGATATCTATATCAATATTGGATATATATACAGGAGAGTGACTTGTACCCAGCGATATTTCATTACGGGATCCATTAAGCCCCGTATAATTCGCTAGACGGCATCGATCTGTAGCAGCGAGTAGCGCGAAAATATAATCGTATAATTTTTTCATTATCGTCATTAGCATGCTCTTCTCTTTTCTCTTATCTCTCCTCTCCTCTCTCTCTCTCTCTCTCTCTCTCTCGCGCGCGCGCGCGCGCGAGAAGCGGATATATTTATCGGTGCATTCCTTCGAGGCCCCTTATCTCTCGCGATTGCGAATCGTTATCGCGATATGGAATCGTTGTGTTTGCACGTATATAGCCACTCGAGCTTTATTATTATACCGATCGGTGATTATTTTCCGTAATCATATGTCGCCACCGGTGCCTCCTACTTCTCCTGGCCTATGCATTATTGAAACGGCTTTAATGCAACGTATTATATGCGTGTACACTCTCAATCCAAGTTAGCATCGAAAATCAATGGCTGGCGCATGCGCTCGAGCGATATTACCTGGCTACGGATTAATTAACGTATATAATACTTTCAATTTTCTCGTAGAATGAAAAAAATCCGTTTGATACCTCGTTAGACGAGTCTCTCGGTTAATCGATCTTTATCGGTAGAGAAAAATCGAAGAGAACGAGAGAGAGAGAGATAAAAGAACTCGATGCGAAATTAATTTCCCGACGAGACAGCCGAGGAGAGCTATATTTGGGACGAATTAAAAGCGCGCGTTAAACCCAGATGCGTATGTACAAATGAAGACAATTATGTGTACGGATTTAACGATAATGAATATAATCGGAGCGTTTAATCATTCGGCCGGTGTGTCTAATTTTGCAATTATGTACGATTATTATTATTATTATTATTATTATTATTATTATTATTATCGGAGCGATAGCTCATGCAAATGAAACCCCGCAGACAGAAGCGGCCGCGTGTATACACGAGCCCGTTATAAAGCACATCGAACATCAAAGCAAAAGTCGTCGGACGCACCTGCGATCGAGCGCGCGACCCAATTGAATCCGCCGGATAATTAATACAAATTCGTTACGCCTGCCGGATATGTATTGTGGAGCACTCGGTGGTGTGTATATCGAGGTTAAATGGCCTGTCTTAATCTCTGTTGACACAGTCCGATCGTGGCTCGAGCCCAAATAGAGACGCGCCCAGGCCCGAGGGCGAGAGAGAGAGATAGAGAGAGATGAAACGAGCGAGCTACCGTTCGAGAGAAGAGAGAGAGAGAGAGAGCAAAAAAAACGAATCCAGCAATTTACATACGTAATCCGTGTAATTAAACCACACTCGAGGGTGAAAATCGAGCGGTCGAGACGAGTGGAGGAATTTGCAATTCGAGTGCATAATGCGCAATTGAACGTTCTTGACGTGAAGCGAAGAGAAGATGTCTATTAAGTTGGCAAAATAAGATTTCTAAAAAAATTCTTGAGCATTCTAGAGTTTGCTGGTTGTATATGGTGATTATTATATCTGTTAGAGTTTAATTAATAAACTTGTTTTAATAATAGCACATGCTTAGCGCATTGCAGCACAAAATTTTTTTTTCAAATCTTATTTTGCGAGGCTAACTCGATAGACGCAAAGTCAAGAAATTAATTCGAGAGATTCTCTGGTGAATATCGCACGGCCGTAGTTCGATTCTACCGGAAGAAAAGATTGCGTTATCGTACGAGTTCTCTTTCTCTGCATCTCCATTTCGCGTCGATAAACTCGCTCGGATCGGCGCGAGACACCGAGAGATGGAAGACACGGGCGAGGATAAACGATTGCGCTTCCGCGAAACGGCAACGAGATATTGTCTCGACGAGTGACGTATAAACCGCATATACGCGTACGAGGAGCGAATTTGCGCGCATAGTCTCACCCGACGACCCAGATAATCAGCTGGCTCCGCTCTCGTCCACCGGGACTCGATTGATAGATAACGCCTTCCAAATCTGAATTCTCATTTCGCGCGAAGAATTTGTTCGTTCAATTTTGGTGCACAAGTGTACACACTTCTCAAAAAAATTAAAGGGACAATTTTGACTGTATTTTAGTTAGAAATAATTAAATTTAATCGAGAAGCTGTCATTTCAACACTCGAGTCTTCCTCTTTCAAATGATTACCTTACTCGATTCGATTCTTTCATTTTTAGTCGAGATACAGACGTTTAAAAATGAGTGTTTTTTTTGAGTAGTATATTTTCCTGTGTTTAAAATTTTTCTGCTAACGAGTGAATATTTCAATGGCGGCTCTCATCTTGCCACAGAAACAGCTTTCCCGAGAGAAGAGCCGCGTCGGCGATAATCGCGACCTCGCGATTAATCGCGACGAGCTGAGGAAAAATAGAGAAAACGCTATTTCCCTCTATCGCGCTCGCTCTCGAGAGAGATTCGGTGTATAGATAACAAAGGCAGTCCCAGGGCGAAGATTTACCGTCGTCCATCGGTTGACTGACGTTATCGACTCCACGCGGAAACTTTAACCCGGCTTTATCCGCAAATTTTGACGTATCGGGGGTACGGGATATAAAAAAGCCGAGAAAATTGAAATTATTCAAACGGGAATCCCAACGAGCGTCGTTGTCAATTAGAGTTGTTTCGAAAATGAGAGGAGGGGGAGGGGGGGGGCGCTGCTTTTGTGTCGTCGCTCGTGAAAAGAAAACGCATCATTATTCTCGAATGGCGCGTTTTTATCCACGTTTGACGTCATCCAATTTCGCTTTTCAGCTCTCTCTCTCTCTCTCTCTCGGTTCTCTCTTTCTCGCCGCTCTTTTGATTCGTTTACGAGCTCGTGCAAAATATACATATACAGGAGTGTACCGAAATAACAATCGACAATAAAATTCGACGAGGCGGCAAAAGCCACCGATAATTTCTCACTGACGCGAGCCGAGTTTTCGACGTTATTGCATTATGAAATCGAGCGAGGGAACGATACGTGGAGAGGCGTTAGAATATTTGGGGAAGGGGTGGGGGAAAATTGGAGCGAAATTCGCGGCAAGACTCGTTTCGGCTCGAGCGAACGAAACTACGAGCGCGACAAATCAATTTACATGCGATATGACACACGCGTAGAAGTAATTCTCTCTCTCTCTCTCCCTCGCATGCAGATACCTCCCTCACCTTTGACTGACTCGACAATTGCGTTCTAATTGAAGCCGCAAAGGAGGTCTCGTCTGAGCTTTCCCGCTGAATCTACTCGCGCGTCTCGAAACCAAATTACGGCCGCACGAGGAACCGAAATTTCTCGTTTATTCGATCCTCCTTCCCGTTCCGGGATCGTTGCGAAGTAAAAATAGTATTTTTTTGCATTTTCAGTTACAATCGGGTGAAATATTGTTTCGGGGAGCGGATGGATTACGAGCTCTACGACGTCGGTAATTGAGTTTTAAGCGCTCAAGCGGTAATTAGTAATTAAGCCCCGGCAGTCCCGGTGGCACTTGGCGCGTTCGAGCTCCCGAGTAAAACTCCGGCAACGAGTTCCTCTTCGCCATATCGCATTGTTAGAATTCTAGTCCCCTCTCTCTCGCTCCCCTGCCGATCAACTGAACAACACACGAGCCGCTCGATCGACGAGCTCGCGCGATTAGCGCGACTTTACGTGGAATCGCGAAACGCAGAGAAAACTACATTGTCCCCGGGTCAGCTGGGGATCAACTGAAGAGTTTTAAGAGAATTTTTTCTGCTTAACGAAGAGAAGACATTCACGTCATGAAAAGGTAGTAAAACAATTATCATCGAGCGGAGACTGATTTTTTTTTCAGAACTCGCGCGGAAACAAAACCGAGAATTATCGATACGAATCGCTGGTATTATCTGGCATTATTTTTTAGCCAGCGTTATATCCAGCCCGATGATTTATGGCACGTCATTATTGCAATTTCGAGCCGAATGAAAAAGATAGATAGAGAGAGAGAGAGAGAGAGAGAGAGAGAGAGAGAGAGAAACTAGCGCAAAACACGCGGGAAATATTTTCCTCTGCGGGGGCATTTTTTCTCTCGCGGCAAAACGAACGTTTCGTTCGATTCGTTAGCGTTTTTTAATTGACGAGTGCCACTGGTGCGAAAGAGAGTGACTTCGTTTCCAGCTCGTCGATTTGAAATATACGAAAATTTTCGTTTGACGAACGTCTCGATACGCGAACTCAGCAACGATAATATTTTTATTTCCTCGAATTAAAATTTCGGTAATCTCTCGAACAATCGAACAAATCGGCCGATAATGAATAAGGGAAATTCGTACAATACAGTACGATCGAGCGGGCAAAGAGTACCTCGCGAGAGTTTCGCCAAGTCCGGCTTTATATCGCAACGAGTGGGGGGTTGGGGGGTCCTTTATGTACCGCGTGGATGTCCTCGATGTAATGCTCATGCGCGAAAGCGCGCAATCTCCTTTCCAAGAGCGGAACTCCGAAATGACGTGCGCTCTCGCGCTCGCTTTGTCCGACGGTCCTAACGCTATTAAGATAGCGTAGTTTCGGGAGGGGAGTTGGGAGCAGATGCACCATTCGATAAGGGAGAGACGAGCCGCGAGAGACGGCAATTTAATCGGATTCGCTCAGCTAATTGGCACTGCCCCCCCCCCCCCTCCTCTCTTTCTCTTGTACTGCGAAGATGAAACGATTTTACTTAATTTGCAATAAACGTGTTTCCATTAGAAACGTATCTGTCTCTCTCTAGCTTATTTTTGCGATTCGATTTCATTTTCATTCTCCGTCCTCCGCCCGCTCGGACTTCTTTTGTTCCTCCACCTCCCCTAGTTCGAACGCACTCGGATCAATTTGCCACTTCGCGAAGAACGAGGACGATCGCGCTAATGGCTTTTAGCGAAATTGCGCCGTTATATAACCCACAAATATATACGTGTATATGCATATTGTACAGATATAACCGGTACATATTTATACAGATTTCGCAGTGCAAATGTTAGCTACGATGCGAAATTGTGACGCGGGAGAGCGACGGGAGGGGAAATTAATATTGGAATGCAAACACGAGAATATATATCTCGATGGACTGTCCATTCCATTGATTAACGGGCAGTTCCTTCTCGTTGACACTGGCCTATCAATTATTTTGAAATTCGTGACTCGGCTTGTATTTTTTTCCGCCCTCGCTCTCGCCGATGGGATGAAAATTTTTTATCAACGTTAAAAGCACGTACCTCCGTAGCGAGCGAGAGCGAGAGAGAGATTTCGAATCGGAAGCTATATCTCTCCCACGCGTGACGTTTAACACACACGGAACGATCTCGCGGATTATAATCGAGTTTTCCGCGCTGCTCTCCCAACGTCCGAGATTCGGAAATTTTCACGGCTCGTTAACGGCCCACTAGTGGGGCAGAAAAACTTTTCCCGACCGTAGAAACGAGTTCGGGGGCGAAAAATCTGCAGAGATAAAATTACGAACGGACGAGGGAAAAAAAAATTATTCGACGAAAACTGATTTCTGTACAATTTCTAGCTCGTTCGTGGGAAGGAAGAGTGGAATTAATTCTGAGTATTTTCGTCTTTTTTTTTGCAAACTAAATTAGAGCGTCGCGCAAATTGATTCACGATCTCCGAGTTTTCTCGTCGTAACGGTTAAATTATAGATACGGCACTGGGCGCTCTTGGGAACCCTTCCGCGCGCCCACACCCAGCGAGTTTTCTTCGCCGCCCTTATCGTGTCTTCCCCCTCCCCCGTACGCGGCTGGACGTCTCGTATTGTCCCGTTTAACGAGTCGCCCGCTGCACGCCCATTGTTTCAAACTATATCACACAGTATGCTCCCCGAAGGGATAAAATTTCCAGAAATTTTCTTTACCGTGTTTCGCTGCGAGTTGCGCAGGCAATTCTTAACGAATTACAAAACGGATTGAAAATTAAAATTGCTTTTTTGAGTTTGAAATTTTTCCGTACGATAAATACCGCATCGGGAAAATTTTGGAAATAATTTTCGATTAGTATCTCGATACAATTTTCCATGGGATTTTTCTCGAGAGTTTTCTTTACAACAATTTCTGGCGTGTTTACCGTCCCTTTGAGGTTGGCTCGTTTGATCTTCGCTCGGTCGCCATATTGGTTGACGCTATCTCCCTCTCGGGCAGCGAATCGCGGTATCGCGTTCCGCGTGCCGCGGCGAAATCCGAGAACGGCCCGCTCCTCCACTCCCGACAGTCCCGACGTTATCGTCGCGCGAGCACCGCGAACAGGAGCGGACTTTGCCACCCGGCTTCCGACTGTGTAAGCGCTGAACCCCGCGAAACAAAAGTGGAAGGTGAAAAAAAAAGCCGTCGGTCAGTTGACTTTTTCTCTCGGAAGGAGAGAGATGAGAGGAGAATGAAAAACGCTGAAAGAGAAATTCTCGCACGCCGGTTGGATTACTCGGGGTGAAAAAATAAGAAATACAATTCGCGAGCGATCTTGTTTCGCTCGCTAATTTATTTCCATTTAGAAAAATTGTTCGTTATCGAGGAGTGAAAAAATCGGATTTGATACAACAGCCGAGGTTTTTAAGTTCGGCCGGTCGGAGTGGTCTTTTCGGAAGTAAAAAAATATACCGATCGCGCCAGATGTGGGGAAAAGAGCGTTCGAGTTCGATAGTAATCGTGTACGCGAGAGTGTAACTTTAACGACGCACGCATCGGACGACGCGATCGTAAAATCGGCTCGGCCGCTTCGAGCGCGCGAACAGAAAAAAAAAAGAAAACGGAAGAGTCAATTTGCGAAATCTCGTTTCGCGTGTCCTTAAAAGGGCCGTCCGGGGAAGCCGCGTGAATCACGCTCGGGTTTTCGCAATCCAGAATCGATGTCATGATTATCGAGAGTAATAAAAATAAAAATACCCATATAGGGCAAGACGATCGGACCGAAGTGGTGCCAGCGT
>NCVS01002211.1:0-11265 GCA_003055095.1 Goniozus legneri
CCCCCCCCCCCCAGCCACCCTCGGCCGCTCTCAGACCCAGCCATTACCGGTCTCCGCGCAATTTAATTGCTAGCATTTTATTAAAAGTATCGACAGCCCAGGTACGCGCAACGTTCTCTGTCTTTCTCTCTCCCTCTCTCTCTGTCTTGCTGGCCCGTCTTGTTTACGACTTTGCAAATTAATGTGCAGTACTCTCTCTCTCTCTCTCTCTCTTTCTCTTTTTCTCTTTCTCCACCTTCCTATATTTTCCATCGAGCTCTTCGTTTCCGCCTTTCGATATTTCAACGATGAAAAAAGAGGTAGGAGAAGGAATGGGAGAGAATTTTTTTTTCAGTCGAAATTAATATTTTCCTCCACCTTTGTTCCGGCAATTTCGCAACATCGCTTTTGTACGTTAGGTTTGGTTGGATGTTCGCGAAACGGTAAATTCGACGAGCGATGTCGCTCGAACGTTGGTATATAAATTTATTGATGATACATGTATTGCATAACATAAACACATGCACACGTTGCTCGTGTAAATTGATACACGTGACATGTTCCGTGTCACGTGTGTTTGTGTACCTAGATCGTGTACTACATTGTGAGACTTGAAAGGAAAACTGGAAAGGATTTGAGGGAAAATTTTGTACTGATATCTCATTACAATCTAACACAAATTAGATGTTAGACTCAAATGATAAGAAACTTAAAATTAACATAATATTTATAGCTTTGAAATCGAGAAACCAAATATTTCTATCATCTTTAAATATTTTTAGTGCTCACAGAGATTATGTCCAAAATTTTCGATATAATTTTTATTAAAATCTCGGGCTAGTTGTTGAGTTTTCTTTGGATCTAATCGAGATTATTATCGGACCTGTTCTTTCCAAAGAGACACAAATTAGATGTTAAACTCGAATGATAAGAAACTTGGAATTAAGTCACAATATTTATAGGTTTGAAACGAAAAAACCAAATATAGTTCGTCGATAGTATTGCCAGCATTTTGAATTAACCACTGGCCATACTTTGACGGATGAGACTCGTCATATCTTTTTATTCTAATTTTTTGATTTTGTTATTTAACTTCTCGTTATTATCTTATTTTTAATTCACTTATTTTTATATTTTTTTTTAATTCGTATGATAAGTGGTTAATCAGTATAATTCATCCAGATTATGTCCAAAAATTTGTACTAAAACTTTGGGTTAATTACTGAGTTGTTTTTTTTGGACATAATCGAGGTCATTATCGAATCTGTTCTTCCTAAAGAGGCAACCAATGGGGGATCGGTAGGAAGGGGAAATATAATAACGAGCCGTAGCTATTGGAGTGTTTCGCAAACGTCATAGCCGAAGCGCGATGCCGCGAGAGTCCGACAGATGTGGATGTTATATATGTTGCGAAAGAAGCGGCAGAAGAAGAGAGTGGGAGGGGGATTGTGTCTTCGGCAATGGAGACAAACGAAAGTCGGGCGCTGGAATTCGAGAGGTAAAATGTTCGTCGTTCGACGTGGGGGAGCGATTTCGATCCGCAAAGTGCATCTCGAGTGCAGCGCAAACTCGGAAAAATCGCTTCTTTTTCCGACTTCCTCTCTTTCTCTCTCTCTCTCTCTCTCTCTCTCTCTTTCTCAAAACCAGGCGGGGGAAAAAAGAAGAAGAATATAACGAAACTAGCCTCTCGAAAAGACCGTGACAAACAACCGTCTATATTTCGTTTTATCTCGCCTTTTAAGCCGAACGAGATAAATGATACGAAAAAAAAGCTCCGCGAGGAAAAATGAAAATAATCGTTATCGATTCGCAAATTTTCCGAGAGTTTCGAGATTATCGTCGAACGAAAATCGTCGAGATTGCCGAGGAGGGGAGGGGGGACGGGGGGGGGCTCGCGATTTTTCCACTGAATAAAAATACCCCCGCGTGTCCTTGGCTGAACGATAAGGTGACGAAAGGAAAAAACGCGGAGAGAGAGAACGATTCGCGAAAACTATTCCACTTCACCTTATCGCGCTCGATATCAATATGTCCCTCTCGCTTCCTCCAAAGATGTATCGAATTTTTGCCCCCACGACGCGCGACTAGATAAACCGTCAATAACGAGAATCAAAAAGATAAACAAAAACGTTGAAAAACGCTCGAGAGAGAACAATTCTTTTCGCGCCGCTCGAAGGCTCTCGGGTAATCCGAAACGTAGCTGCGTAGTTGGGGCTCCGAGCGAGTCGATCGATCGATTATATACGCGCGCGAAAAATGCGGAGAATTTCGCGCGAGGCCGAGTAGAAAAAAAACGAAAGAACAAAAAAAAAAATGGGAGTCGTTCGAGTTTCGGCAGAATGTCATTGCGTTACGTAAGGCACGAAAAGAGCGAGCGAGGAGGAGAGGGAGGAGGGGGGAGAGGCAGATAGCCGAACTAGAGAACTGGGACGGTGTGGGTTTCGCGTTGCATTCGTGTGTATGCACCTCGTGTGCATGCACGTACGTAGAAATGAAATGCAGTCGCGTGCGTTACTGCTCGACGCGAAAACATGCAGTCCTCTCTCTCCCCCTTCTTCGTCCCCACTACCGGCTCACTGCGTTCCTTATTCTCCTCTCTCTCTCTCTCTCTCTCTCTCCATCCATTCCTCCTTTCACGCATACGCGTACACGTTATTCGGTCGATGCGCGACGATTCTATTACAAAGTAGTTTCTGTCCGATACTGCCATCTCCGCCTCTCCATTTTTCTATTTTGTTTCAGTTATATTTCCGAAACTAATGTCATCGCTGCAGTAGCTTGAACGAAAATTGTCTTGGTCGAAAAATATTTTAACGAACCGTCTTGTTGGTTGGATTTGAGTTGAATTTTTAGATAATACAAGCTAGTGTTTGTTATTTTTTTAGTTTACTCAATAATGCATTTGCATCAAAGCTTTAATAATCGTTGTTATTCAATAGAATTTAGTATAGTGAATTTCAATACTACTGAGAAAAAATTTTGTTCAGTGTACTCTTTATTTGTATACCTTCAGATAAATATTTAATTTCATCAAATTAATTATTAGTAAGAACGATTAAATATTAGTTTAAATGAAAGTGATATCTTTTGAACAGTTATTTTGTCTACACTGAGAAAAAAATATTGTTGAACCAATAATTGAACTCAATTTTATTGAGTAGAATAAAAATCTTTTGAATAAAATATTTAGTGATTGATTTAACAATTATTTTGACAAACTAAATAATTATTTCATCGAACTGACTAAACATCCTCTTGGCACTATATGATTGCATATTCAATTGGTTCAACAACATTTTTTCTCAGTGTAGCAAATTAAATTTTTGAATGTAAGCAAATGAGTACATTTAACAAAACTGAGTAACCAGGTGACACGAATTAACTAAAAAATAAAAATTTCCACATATCTATTAGCGCGATAATTTTTTCGTATCACTTTTTTGCAGCTCCTACACATGGCGGAATAATTCAACGCGCTAATCTTGCCATTGTCGTTAATCTCGATTTGCATCAATGACAAAAGATATACCCGCTCGTGGCGTATACGCGAAATTCTTGCCGCACACTGCGAGGCCGTAGCGTGGCTGTGTGTACGAAATATAAATACAGTTTAAACAGCGCGAAATTTTCACTCGACCGTGGATATTAATAATAGGGTCCGTTTTGATAACGCGTTGTTCAACAACAAAAAAAAAGGGGGAAACAACAAACGTTTATTCGCTCGTTTCTCCTGAAAATTATTCTCCCTCGCTTAAACTCGAAATTTCGCTACTTCTTTTACATTCTGCGTGAATTTAGTCGACGATAAGTCGAGCTTTCGGTATTACAAAAACATCTGGCGGATTTTACGAGGAAAACTGTCGATTCTCCTGCGAACAATAACGATAGCGTGGAGTGTGACTGGAAACGCGAAAAAAATATAAAAAAATATCACACGAACACGATCGAGCCGTCTGAAATTTTCGTGGCGAAGTGGGTCAAGATTGTTAGCGCGTGAGTCGGCACAAATTGCTAAATAATTTACTTCGTTAGATAAAAGTCGATTGCGGCCTCGCGAATAAGGAGTAACCCGAAACGAAAATTTTCCAAATTCGCTCCAATTTTCAGGAATTTAGATAATCTTAAGGTTGTTTGGATGGTACCGTATTAGTCATAACAAAATCTAAATTTTTCTTTTAATAAAATAAAAAGTTTGAACGTGTAAATTTATTATTTTAATTCAAATGTTATTTGTGAACATTTGAGAAACATTAATTTGTTTATTTATTTACACATAATAGTGAAAAGCCTTCTTTTGGCTCGTTTATTCTTTTGTAAGTTGAAATTTTCGTAGATTTTCTGTGCTTTTTGTTGAAATATCTCTAAAAGCCCTCGTCAGAATGCTTTTTTATTATTTTTTACGTATTCTACAATAGTTAATTTATTAAGATAACAGTTTTCTGTTTTTGTATCTTTATACAGAGCAACTATATAACTCAAAATATAAGAATTTAATTGACGTTTCCTATGCTCTGCATGTTAAATCACGGTATTTTAATTATTAATTATACAAAAACTGTTCGTCAGATGTTCTTAAGAATTACAATGTAGACGTATTTGATATCAATTAATAACATACTAAAAATTCAGACTTTTATCTAAATATCGTATTAATGTCCGAACAACCTTAATTTGCAATTTTTCACGCTCAATTGTTAACAATCCATATTATTAGAACTCTCAACAAAAAACAGATCCTTTTTGAATATTAATTACAAAAATATTTTTTGATATTTTTCCAAATATTCGTGCAAAGGATTTTGAATAAAAAAAAGTTGAGGAAATCTCTGATGCCGTAACGCATTACGATTATCGGTTGTTCGGGATCTTCGGGGTCGAACTCAGAATGCGATTTCGCAACAACGGCACCGGGCGGAGTTTCGCGCGTGGGCCGATTATTGTTCGTGGGTATCTCTACGTTTCTCTCTCTCTCTCTCTCTCTCTCTCTCTCTTTCTCTCTCTAACTCGCGCACGCTCAATCGTACACCTAGGAGAGCTTCGAGTGAAATAGCACGTGGGTATGGAATACATTTGCTAGTACGTTCAGCTACGTACCACGATCGATATTCTAAAATTTCCTCATCGATTTCGTACACGCTCGCCGTGTGTATGACGAAATAAACGTTTTCGCGTTAGACACCTATATTTATACAACGACGAATCGTAATTAACGAGTTTTTGCAACAATGGGCTCATTAGTCACCCATCGAGGTGAATTTTTCTGTCGTCGAGATTGGAGAATGAAACGAGAGAAGGAAAAAAAAACGAAGGAGTAAAAATTTTCCTCCACTCGCCCGTGAAATTATCATTTTCTCATTCGACTCGCTACTCGCTGATGAGAGACAATGAACGTTTGACTTCTTTTTTTTTTCATTCCCTCGGCTCGCACCGGGTGAAAGGATAGATTTATTTATTTCCTTATAATTCATTATGCACGGCCTATCATTATCATAGTGTTTACATAGAATCTTGGGGGTCGACTCGAATCCGCGTTGGGCAAGAATTCCGTTCAGATCGCTCGCGCGTTGTGTAATGTGAAAAAAAACGTAATAAATTGTCAATTCCAACCACCTGTTTACATTCAGCGGCGCGGAAATTTCGGATGCGTAGAAAAATTCTGGAATGTCATTTCTGTTACAACTTTCGCACGTTCGGGGAAATACGTTAACTCCTCCAAAAATCAATTAATCCACGTGCAATTACGTGGATTAATTACACAATTACACAATAACGATCGTTGCGCAACTCGTTCGGCACGTAAAAATAGTTTCTCGTTCTTTTTTCGGATGAAAATGGGGAGAGGACTCGGGAAAGAGAATTCAAAGTACAGCGAATCGCGAAGGGCATATGGGGACGAAAAGTGTTGCGTAACGCGGAAGAGAGAAAAAGGAAGAAGGAGAGGAAGAGAGAGAGAGAGAGAAATCTGCCGACCATTTGCTCGTAGAGTTGGCGAATACACTCGCGTGCAACGGCCACCGATGACGATGACAAAAGCGAGGGAGGGGACTCGCCGACGACGACGAAAAATTTTCAGCCGCAACCGAAAACGTCTGGACGCATCGTAAGCGGAAAAATTTTTCAGTGCACAGTTCTCACGTTCCCTTTTTTTCGACGCTCTCCTTAAAAAATATCCGTTGTGTCGACCAAACCATTCATGTTTTCGATAGAATAATTTTTGAGGTGGAATAGGGTAGATGTACCATTTGTGGCCACTTTAAGAAATTTCATGTCTTTGATCGAAAGTTAAATCAATTTGATCATAATATTTAATAAAGGGAAATCAATTGATTAATTCTTGGATGTATTAGTAGTCGAATTGTTACATGTATAAACCTTCAGAACTCTCTTTATTGTAAAAAAAGAGTTAAGTTGTACAATAATGCCTGTTGTACCAATAGTGGCCATAGCACCATTTTTGATAAATTTTCAAGTGATCTAAATAATAAATTAGTGGAGCATTTCAAAAATACTATGAACGTTACACACGATTCTCAATAATTATTAGTGATTTACTTATAGAGTCTTTTTTAAGATTTTTACTAACAATAAAAGAAATTGCTTAGATACACTACACTCTGGTTGTTTTTTTATCATTTTTTGGAAGTATACCTTCTTAACAAGCATAATGAAATATTCACAATGACTTCAACATATCTAAAAATCGTAGAAATAAACTAAATCATGTTATAGTAAGAATCGAATACTAAATATATCAATATGAATTTCAAAGTGATCACAAATGGTACAGTGGCCACAAATAGTACATCTACCCTATAAATATTTGAATTATAAGTTTTAGATGTTTTTTTTCATCTAATTATCATTATTAATAACCTACAGAAAATTCATTAAAATAAACAATTTTCTCACAAAAATTGAATTTATTTTCTATCTCATTATCTAGATTTGTTCATCCGCAAACAACGAATCAAAGAAGCTACAGCGCTGTAAATAGTCGTGAATCTCGAAGTCTCGAGTTCTCGTGGATAGCAGCGAGTAGAATGACAAAAGTCACTCGCACGGCTGTACCGATGCGAAGAGGGAGAGAGGAAGGGAGGGAGGGAGGGGGGGGGGTATCGGTGGACCTTGAGGGATAAAACGCGACAGCGAAAGGTACGCTTCGCGAACGCGAGAACGCGATATATCGCAATCGACGAGAGATACGAAATGACGCGCGTTCGCTCCCGCGAGCGCTTGCGCAACGTTTTAATGCACGCGAGAATTTTCATGGACCGAGGCGTGCGATGACTGCGTTATAAGCATCGAGAAACCAGGCGCAAGAGACGAGATTTTACGATCGATTGAATAATTCTCAATCGGTTTGGTAAAAAGAAAAAAAGAACTCTGAGTAAATTTGACCAAAAGGATTAGAGAGATTTTTCCACGTTTTTCCGAAAATTCATCCCGAGAGAGCTTTCGAATCCTCTCAGCGGCTCCGGCACCCACCCGCACACCTACACGTTTATATTATACATACATCCGCGCGTACGTACACACTTGTACACTAGGACATACAAACACAGAGAGAGTGAATGGCGCAACCTGTTGCACGCGCACACGGGCTTAGAAACTAAACGCTCTCGATGAGAGCGCCAGCCAGCTTTCGGTCTGCAAGGACGATGAGGATAACGCGCTCGTACACACACCGGAAATCCAGATATGTATCCTGCGAGAATCGCATGCTCGACAGGACATTAAACGTTCGAAAAATGTACTCGCTTCTTCTTTTTTAATATTAGTAGCGTGACTTATTGAAAACTAAAATCCAGCGATAACAAAATTCGCAACAAATCTCGACTCAGCGATGTTTCCACACATTTTTCGTATAACAGATTTCAGATAATTTTTGCTTTTTTTTGTCATTTTGATGTTTTTTTTTAACTCTATTTCGCGGTCGAGTCGAGTTTCGTGAATTGACGATAAAAGTTCGCGTATTTTTGTTTTGTCTTTTTCGTTAGAGTTAAATATTTACGCTCGAAAAGGGTTGCCTAAAAATTTCGACCGCGTTGCGGAGAGATCGTTCCGATACGAGGTTGGGGTGAAAAAAATTGTCTGTTTCGGACGCGAGGGACCGAAAGCTCGGGGAAAACGTGAAAAAAAAGAGTAGAAAATAAAAAGAAAAATCGAACAGTTTCGAGTCCGACGGCTATGGACGCGCGTGTCGCGCGGACTCGTCGATTTCTAAATCGAGGTCAAACCGAATTTTCTACTTTAACCTACTGAATACGGCGAATTTCAGCTTTCTAAAACAAGAATCGAGCGTTTGGCTCGTCAGTTGGACTTTGCGCGTCCCTGATTGGCTCCGTCCGCCCTGGTGTGGGGGGAAGTTCGAAAAATCGGTTTTTAAATCGACGCTCGATTCGCGCGGCGGCCGCGACCTTGAAAAAAACTCGCCTCGCCATTTATACACGAATCGATGAATCGGTCCCGAGACTTCCGCCTTTCTATAATAGCGAAAGATCGGTGGCTCGACGATCGATCGGGATTGGTCGAGAAAATTGAATGGAGTGAAAAAAGGAGTCGCTTATCGTATCGAGATTCGTGGAAAATCTAGCCGGTTGTTTTTCCGTTTCAGCTGTGCGTTTTTTTTAGATGCGCGAGTGCATCTTCGTCATTGGCGAACAACGAAACGAGACACGAATCGGCAATAAGACACCGCGAATTAACATACGCCCAGTATGAAAGATCCGAGGACACTCGACCAGCCGATCGAATTTTCATACGTTTCTGCCATTTGGAGAATCGATTTTCTTGATTTTCGTTTGCTCATTCGATATATCTGTATTAAAAATTATTTTATGAGGCCTATTTAACGAATTCGATATCCCTAGTAGAAATGAATCAAGTTTTACTTGATTAAGTTTAGAAACTGGTCAGCAATCAAATCTAGTAACTAGGCAGTAAGCATATCCAGTAACATAATCACAGTTACATTTATCACAATTATCACAATCACAATAACACTAATTATTATAATAAATAACACTAAGTTTTATTTGATTAAGTCTAGAAACTGGCCAGCAATCAAATATAGTAACTAGGCAGTTTAACATATCCAGTAACATAATCACAATCACAATTGCAATAACACAATCACAATTTTGATAACCTGAAAGCTATCAGCTTTATTCAAAGTCGCCATGTTTTTGTTGATATCTAGTAAAACTAGCCAGTTACTGGCTAAAAACTCAATTTAATTTCTACTAGGGATTTTTTCTATTGAAATTTCAGAATGGAGGAAACTTTACCAAGAAAATATGAGTAAGAGTATGTAATACTTTTGAAAATTGAAAAACTGCGGGTTTAACATTTTCGTCGACACGTCGATGATAAAATTGCAGTCTTCTTACATCACCGGGAGGTTAATTTTTGGAAAATTTCGAAGTGCGAATTTCGCGATTATACCGTCGATGTCCTCGAACGTGTTCGGATAACAATGGCGTCACACGATACCGATGCCCGGCCTATCCGTCATCGATATCGTTGCGTGCGCGCGCGAGTTCCAGAACTCAAGAGGAAGATTTTCGAATTTTGTCACGTTAGCTCAAAACTCAGCGATATTCGTCCTTCTCTCTCTCTCTCTCTCTCTCTCTCTCTCTTGTTGAAAAATAAGTAAAAAAAAATAAAGGAAACCGGCTGGCTGCGTCACCGGGACGGCCTCGTTATCATCGATAATATCTGAAATTCTCGCAACAAAAAAGGATTCCTCCTTTTTTTCCCCCATCCCCACCAGAGCCACGCGTCTTCCTATATTACACTTTTCCTTCTTTTTTATCAGGCTCGCGCGCGTTCTAATTGCCACGCGAAGCTCGCATCTCGGTCGAGCGGGCGTGAAACACGCGGCTACGTAAACACCGCAGCATCTCTCTCTCTCTCTCGTACTCTCGCACCGGTCGATCGGATCACTGCCGGTTCTTATAAAATGCTAATTTTAAAGAGAGCTCGTCTCGCGACAAAAAAAACCCCCCAGCGAATTCGATGGGAAAAATCGCGAAACTCGTTAATTTTTTTACTCGCGAGCGAAGGTAGATCGTTAAAATCGAGAGATATCGATCTCGGCGGGGGTTGAGAAATTTTTCGCTCTCGGGAGGAAGCGACGGATCGAAAAATAGCGGAATACTCGGCTCGCGAGGGCTGAAATATAACGAGGTCACACGCTCGCTGCGTGAGAGAAGTGCGCGACGAAAAACGCGGCCGTCGTTTTATCGCGAGAGACGATAAGGCCGCGAAGTTGCCTCGGGTATAAAAAGAATTCATACCGATTCCTAGAAATCCAAAAATCCTCGCTTTCCGGCGAAAAAATTCTCTTTCGTCTTTCTCGTTCGAAATTTTTGAAAAATTTCTCGATAAAATTGACGAGTTATTAGAAAACCGGCGAACGGTTTCGGAAAAATCGCGAAAAGCACGTCGCGTATTGACGGATCGGCCTCTCGATCGGCGAGAATGGGCGGACCCGGGTCTCCTACTCCGTTGACGACAAAAAAAAAAAAAAAATAAGAAACACACGGGACGTACAGTCGTGGCACACCGAGGAGCGGCTTTTCGGCCATTTTGGTGTCTAAGAGGCCGGAGAGAGATCTCACTCTACGCGCGCATACGCGGACACGTGCAACGCCCGTTCTTTCTCGCACACACCGACAGCGCACGTTCACTCGCAGGAGATTCACCATTTTTTTCGAGAAAATATTCTACTCACTTCCGGTCTTCCAACGATTCGCTCCTCATCCTCGAATTTTTCCGTAAACTTTTCCCCTCCTCGGTAAAAGCACTGGACAATTTTTGTAAAATTCACAGTTCACCCACTTTGTTTGTACTCTCCTGCTCGGATTCTTTGTATCGACGTTTCGTTATCGCGCCTTCCGAGAAATAAAGGAGACGAATCGTCCGTTGGTGGTTTTTCAGGACGAGGGGGAGGCAAAAGTGGCAAAACTACGCGAGACCTTCTCCCCTCTCGCGGCCGCCGAACGGGAGCCTGTTGCTGCACCTCTACTTCTATGTCTCTCTCTCTCTCTCTCTCTCTCTCTCTCTCTCTCTCTCTGTATATACCAAACCATATACATATATATATTTATATATATAACTACGTTTACACACACACAAGTGCACGTATATATAGCCACAGTATTGCGAATATATATACGCGACTCTCGCACACCCTCACGCACACTCGCACGCATACACGCGCTTCTATCAAAGACACTATATGTATATGTATATGCAACGCGCTTAATCCCCCCCCCCCCCCCC
>NCVS01002213.1:0-15463 GCA_003055095.1 Goniozus legneri
GCTGGTAAATTTTGACAGTCGACACTTTCCCCACCCTGTATTCATGAATCTAGGACAAACTGCCCGATTCTCTACTTATTGTGGAAACACTAAAATTCGTCTATGTACGCTCGTATCGAAGTAGATTATTCGTAGTAATCGAATTTCAACCGAAATTTTTTCAACACCCGTTCCCAGTCAAATTGTTGGAAGATCAAACGGAGCGGACGTCATTTTCCGAATTCGCCGCGGAAAATCTCGATCCCGATAAAAGCCCGGTGTATAAATAAACACAGGGAGGGTCGAGGGATGGATGTAGGGAAGAATAAATGACGGGGAAAATTATTCCCCGACGATATAGGGAACCGATCGAATTCCTTCAGGAAATTGTCTGTGATATTACGATGGTCGCGTGAGAGTCTCTCTCCTCTCCTCTCTCTTTCTCTTCTCCGTCTAGCAGAGTCGATCCTCGTGGGACCTTGAAGCGACCTTAGGCTAAACTCGACCACTCGACCTGAAAACGTTATTGCCGCCATTGTCGTTCGACTCGATCTCTACTCTACGTTATCCTCCAGTTCCCTCTCTCCCTCTCAACCTCTCTCCCTCTCTCTCCCCCTTTCTCTCTCTCTCTCTCTCTCTCTCTCTCTCTCTCGCTCGTCAGCGTCAATTTTCACCCTCGGGTACGTCGACGGTAGTCTGAGGCCTCGTTGGGACTGCTTTATACACGCCCGACAGAAATCACAGAGAGAAACACACGGGTCCCGATTCCGGTACGGGGTATACAGTGTAGTGTGTATTGCTTCTCCTCGATGCTTGTTTGCGTGTGTATACCTCCGCGACATCAAGCAAATATCCGCGCGAGTTCGCAACGCTGAAGAGAGAGAGAGAGAGAGAGAGGAAGTACACAGCGAGTTAAAGTATCGACCGAGCATGCCATAGCGATTCAGGAGCTCTACGCGTGTCAAAACTTCGCCTACGCTTAATCCCTCAGACGTCTTCTGGTTTAATGTCGACGTATATTCGGGTAGTTTCGCAACAAAAATAGGAACGAATCTCGAATGACTCGAAATTCTCTAAAAAACAGCCGAGACGAGAAATATTCAAGGCTGTTTGATATTATTGTATCGAATAATATCTCTATCATTTAGTTGTTAAATTATATTAAAAATAGTCTAAAAACAAATTTAAAACAACAGAAACTTAGTTACCACCCTAATAAATTTAAAAAAAGATATCACAGAGGGGTATAATTAAAAGCTTGTAGTACCGTCGAGTAGACACGTTCAAAAACGTTGAAGAGAGGGACAGGGAGTGCAGCACCGGGCGAAATTCATCGTTCGAGGCAACTCGGCGTTTTACGATGGGTATCTGGGTCGTTAAAACAGAAGTGGTAGCCGAGTGTAGTCTCTCTCTCTCTCTCTCTCTCTCTCTCTCTCCTCTCTCTAGCCCTTGCTCACATTAAGAAAACAAACCGTGGTGTATACGTACACTTGTAGCGCTATATATGTATGTACTGGCAGGTCGAGCAACACTCGAAACCCATAAACCATGACCAGAGCGTAGTCACATCCGGCGCATAAATCTCGCGGGGGTTAGCTGCGCTGGTGAGTCCGGCCGTATGAGTCGGAGAGAGAGAGAGAGAGAGAGGAAGGCAGGAAGATAGCAGGAGAGGGACAAAACGTGCGTGTAGCACTCGCGGGGCGTACGACAACCAGTTAATGGCCATTAGCGAGTCGCGCCAGTTTTAAATCTTCGGGGTCTGCCTGGGGTTCGTACAAAACTACCCCTTGGTCAGCCTGGAAAAGACTATTGGTTGTTTCTCACACCCCTTACCTTTTTCAGCTGGCCAGAAAATCCACCCCCCCCTTCATGGGGATACGCGATTTGTTTTGAGAGCTCGGCGAGAGCTCTTCGGAATGGAACGGGTTATGAGTATTGTTTTGACTGGTTAGGAAGTAACCCTAACTTCATTAGGTGTATGTGGTTTGCTCCAGAGTATGAAAAAGCTCTTCAGAACTGAATGATTCGAGTGGCTAGGAAATCTGCTTGTTCAAATTTACATGTCTTGAAATAACCTCTTCAGGGTGGAATAGACAATATATGGATTTATATCCATAAGATGTATGCGGCGATACGAAACAGAAAAGCATGTCAAAATCGAATAATGGATTGTAGTTTTAAAACAATTTTATCGTTCCAGCGGTAGAACGAGATGAAAATTGCTTTTAATCGATTTGTAGATTCTAAACCGAGCGAGAGCATCTATCGCGATTGCTGTACGAGTGGATAATAACTGAGAATGTTCTCCTCGTGTGTGAGAGAGAACGAAGAGCCACGATACATCAACACGCTCGGTAATTAAAAGCCGTTTCAGTACGTGGTAATGGCCAACGCCGTTACGATTATCGCCGAAGCAGCAATAAATCGCTGCGTGGGTGAACTAAAGAGAGAGAGAGAGAGAGAGAGAGAGAGAGAGAGAGAGAGCGAGAGAGAGAAATGCTCAACTCTGGCGTGAAAGCGCGAGTTCTTTCCCCCTCCCTTTTTTCATCGCGTACGTGTTCACACGGCGTTATAAATAAAACGGAGCAACTGGTTGAACGGCTAGCGATCATTAACGAAAACAGCTCGAGGGCTTTTAAATTCCCGTGACAGGCCGCCGCCGTCTTTTGATAAACCGACGAACGAATTTCATCGTCGAAATAAAATTCATCGTCAAAACTCGAAATCAACCTCGTGTTTATCGTAATTTTTATTGGAAAGGGAATAAAAAGAGAGATGGCCGGAGATTACTTATTTAGGACTAAATCGGTTTATTGAAAACTAATTTGTGTTTAATTTAGACTGCTTTGGATTTAGATTTTGGATTCGAAGTGAGAGAAAAAATCTATATCAAGTCTAAATAATTATATAATCCATTATAAGACCCGTTAGGGCTTGTTTTTAGATGAAAATAACTTTATTTTTCGACTTGGGAACAGAAAGCAATATCGAGATACAAAAAACATTCGATATCCCATTATCAAGAGCCCGAAGTATCGAGCGAGATAATTTTCCCGGCTGGCTCGTAGAGCAGCTACGCTCAAATAAAATTATTTCTCGTGCGTGGTGGTTCGGGAACCTAGGGCAATTACGCAGGTTGAAGCGTTTCCATGGCTTCCTGAATTACACGAGTATATCCAAAAGGGGCACACAGTCGAGCGTGCACCGCTCGCACGTGGCTGTATTTATTTTTGGCGGGAGCAATTACTCGGTTTTACCCTGGACGGCAAAGGGTTTCGGTATTCCTGGGGGGTCGCGGGTGAGAGAGAGAGAGAGAGAGAGAATATATCCTAGCGGATGCGTCTTCTCGTCGGTACAAGTGTATAATACCGGGAATGGTTTCGGAGGCTGGTACCCGGCACCCCAACGGTTTTACAAAGTCGGCGTTAATTGCCTCCGGAGATACCCACACCCTCGAGCCGCGTCCTCGCGAACTACCGTTATTCACGCATAAATACATGAAATTACTTTCCCTTATTTAGGGCCTCGTTAAGCAGATCTACTGTTATTGCCGAATCCAGTGGTATTGTGACTACGCTGCGGTCCGGGTTTCGATATTCCAGGATTTGGTATCGTATGACGGAAAATATGTTCGATATTTTCCCAGAATTAAGAGCCGAGGAGGGTTTTCCGAGCGTAACTGATACCCGAAGTGTAACGATGACTCTCGGTCCAATATTTTCTTAATAAAATATCGAGATGTGTGTTGTCTTAATACGGGAGAGCTGACAGGATACAAGACACGTAGAGAGTTGAAATATCCATTTTTCGTTCATCGAGTTCGAGTCGGAACAACTGTCATTTTTGACAAATCTGCTTTCGAAAGAATATTCAAAAAACTGGAGTTCTCTATTTCCTTTCGAAAGTACAAGAATATCGAACTTCCCAGAAAGGCAGCTGAAAAACAAAGCAGCTAAGGAAAAATGTAAATAATTGAACAACAAAATCAATCCTTTTCGATCAATCAACTCAACGTCTCGTCGACAGACCTAACATATTAATTCTCGAACGTATTCCTCGACCAGTAGAGTATTATTCATAAATTTCGATCGATAACGCGGAAATACGAGAATAATTCTTGTCCAGGGGTAGCAACTGGGGCATGCAAACAATGGTGAGAGACAGGAGGGTGGTTCTCGAAGAGACGGAGGATGTGGAGCGAGAGGGCTAGAGCTCTAGATGGAGGACCGGAATGGACTCTCGCGACGTCGCTAACCGAACCCGTGAGCTAGGAGAAAGAGGAGGGGAAGGGGGGGGGGGGTCAAAGCGGATTTGTCGAAGCGGTAATTCGACCCCTGTCCGACCTCCGGCGGACACGTTCCACTAATTAATAACGATAAGTACGAATGCGTCTACACCGCAAGGGATAAACCCGGGGGTGGTTTTCTCTCTCTCCCGCGGGGTAAGCACTTACCCCACGCGAGCTTAGTCGGTAATGCAGAGATATACCTTGCTCGAGATCGACCCCCCTCCTCGATACCGCCCTTCAATTTCGCACCCCCTACCTTTCGCGCAATATCGCGGCAACCGCGGGAAAATTTTCTCGTAAAGCTGTCGTCGAGCGCAGGGGACGATATTAGCGCGAGGATGCCAGGTGGCTGTGAACGCTCCCGAACGACCTTCTCCTTCTTCATTAATCCCTAATCCGTCTCGTGTTTAAAGGTCGCGCGGTGTTAAACGTACGCGGGGCCTCGAAGAACTCGCTCGAAAGTTCTCGAGACGAGTATGAAAATTTAACGAGCCCGAGCTCCACGGGGTTGGTTTGTCGGGAGAAAAGCGTTTCGATACGTCAAAATCTCTTCGAATTTTTTTCACGAAAATTTGGTAATTTGAAGTTGTTGTACAAAGTTTACTTTGGAAATCAGAACGTTTTTTATTAAATCCGTTTGAGCTTTATTCTCCATTTTTTGCTAAAAAATCACGTATACCGCTTGAAGTTGTAGACGTTCGATACTACAAAAAGAGAGACGCACCGGAAATGGTAATTTGGCGAGTGTCGGGATGCACCGATGCCAAGACCGAACCCCCTCGAGTCTCCCCCACTCCACTTCTCTTTGGAATCCCGAGCCAATTATCTCGTAATAAAAGCTTCGATAACTCCGGTTTGTTCTGTCGCGCAAAAAAAGGGGGGAGATCTTTTTTTTTTCGGGCGAAAAAGTTCAATCAGCGAATGCACGAGACACCGAGCGTGTAACGGCTCGCGACATTCGGCCGCAGAAAGGGGGGAGAGTTACGCACACGGGATACAACTAGCTGGAAACAATCCCGGACGACTTTTGATGGCGTTGGATATTAAATTTTCGTTCCGCGTCTACTGTAGGGGTGGGGGAGGGAAGCGAGGGGAGGGTAAGGGGGTTTGGGGTTTTATTGGATTACGGATAACCAGCCGGGCGTGTATAGCTCTCGAGAACGCGCCACCCTTGTTTCGTTTCGGCGTCATGAGTATCCAGAGCGCACTGGCTCTTTCTCTACCCGTTTGTACGAAAATTAAATTCATAACGATAAAATCCGCGGAGCGGCCCTACGAGAGGTGCCATTCCAAGGTCGTTCTCTTCTCTTAATCCCGTCGTGATTAACATTCTTTGCGGGGATTTATATTTTCGACTAATCGTTATTTAATGTCCATTTATAGAAATCTCTTCAAGATCCACATATTATATAAATATACAAACTTCATCATCGAGCACCAATCCAATCCCCTATTAACATATAGAATTGATGAAATTTCATAAAAATCCCTTCGGAATGTAAATATCACCTAAACGCAGTTCTTTATCATTGAGTACTAATGAGCACTAATCTACAAACATATTTTCCTTCGTTATCGCATTATCACTCAACGAATTTGATAAAAATCTCTTCACGGTCTAGACACCGTCAAAAAAACTTCATCATCCAGAACACCGATCCCGCAATTTCCCTCTTTTTTCCTTATTCAAACAGCAAATCGAGGCCGGGGCTAACGTTTGATTGCGAGGCAGAAGTAGGGATCCGATAATGAAGTAACGAGTAAATAGAGGCGAGGTCGTTTATTGACGAGAGTGCTGGGTCTCTCGGTGATAGTGGCGCGTTGTGGAAAACGTTGACGAACCGTGCCGACTGTTCGGGGAGGGTAGGCGGGGGTGGTTTCGAGAATCGAGTGCACGCGAGAGCATCGGGTCAGGTATAGGATCGAGTGCAGTGCAAACGTTCCTTATTCAAATGACCGTGCGACTCGCGATATATAACCCCCCTGAAACGAGCCAGTGGAAATGGAATCGATCGATTCGCCCCACAATAGCTACCTCTGTATTAGATCAACGGAAAGCTGGAAATGAAATTTTCTCAAAGCTCCTCGCTAATTCGCGATTTCATCTACTCCTCTTTTTTTTTCTCTCTCTCTTTTCCTCTCTGGGCAAAATTCACGCGCTAATTGCGTTCGCGTGTACGAAACGAACGGGAGCGCGTATATAACGAAATTCAAATTCGTTAATGAAGGCTCGAACGCTGTTGAGATTTTGAATAACGCGAGCCCGATTGACGCGTCGCGCACTCGACGAGGGCGTCCAATGGGGACGTTTTGTCGTTCAAAGGCGGATGGGATAGCGAGCGAATGTATCGAAACTCGAGAGACTAGAATTTGTTGATCTTCGATGCCGAACCCGGCTTCGTTAATAACTGCGAGTGAAAAGGGTTCTGTAGTGTCTATTCATGAAAAAATTACAAAAAAAAGGAAAATAAAATCACATTGGGGCAAAATTTCGAAAATCCGCGGCTATCCAATTGACAGCCAATCGCTGAGGTTGATAACTCTATCAATACCAGGGAAATTCGTTCTCGTGAAATTTCTATTCGAAATGCGAAAAAAAAATTATACAAGGATAACGAGATTAACGTGGGAGGCGCGTGGGAAATTTCAGTCGGGGGTTTTCAACATGCAAATTGATTTAACGAACATACGCGAATTTCGTCCTGATGCCGTTTAACCCTTTGTGTTTCGACCCTTTCGCGGTTGAGCATCTCTCTCTCTCTCTCTCTCTCTCTCTCGCCAGTTTTTAACCACTCGCGTTATCTCGCTCGCTCATAATTGCCGACGGAGTCATTTTTCATTGGTCAGAATCGTAATAGCCGGCGAATGAAGAAACGGCAAATGATTGATGACCTTCGGGGTGGTTTTTCCGTTGTTTCATAAATCCGGATTCTCGTTACATCGATGGATCTCCGCGGTAACGATGTACACCGAACGGCAGGATGGAAGTTATCGGCCGAGTCACGATTAAAAGCGCCGAATCTACTTTTAATTACGAGATACCGGGGATCCTGAGGAGACCGAAGCTGCCCGGGAATCGGAAGGAGCGATTCCTGAAGTGTAATTTACGATCGTCGAGTTCTTCCGGGTGCTCGCGAGCGAGTAATGAATTCCCCGGGATATCTCGCCGGGATACGATCAGCAAGCTGAAACCGTGAATCTATCTCGTTCGTCTTATTCCATTCTTCTCGATTTACACCCACGATGAGTGATAAATTTTTCTTCCTGGAGAACGCGTTGTTGAAGGAGGCGTCGGTGAGCTGACTCTGTTTGATCTTCGATGCCCGACAATTGGGATGGAAATTAAAATTAAAATAAGGTGAAAACTTAAGGATTCCCTTTAAGGTCATCTGTGGAGAACGTTATCCCGATAGTTAGACTGAAAGGTGTGGATAGTTTAAGTACAACGGAGAAACTAACACCGTGAGTAGTCCGAGAAGTGTACCAACGATCTTGAGACACTTCGGGGTCTCACATGACATCCTCAAGGACATCCACATCCTAGAGGACGTTGTTAGAGTAACAAGACTGGTTCTTGTGGTTCAGTTTGAGTAGACTAAGCAATTGAGATCTGTCTAAGCTCGAGAGAGCTCGAAAGTGAATAGAAATATTCAAGGTCAATTCTCAATAATTCTTCAGCTACATATAACTCTGAATTCGCGAGGAACGAATTCATTTCTACGTGTTATTGGAATAACCGAGTCGGTCCACACGGTTTCGTCCTAACAGCGAACCGAGGTCTGGGAAATGAAACGAGCTCTTCAGCAGCGAACGACCTTGAAAGTGACGAGATCCTCTCGAGGAAGGTCGTTCCATCCCCGGAGAACGTTATCGGAGTAACAGGGCTGGAAAGTCTCGGCTATTTTACATCCTACGTTGGATTTAATATCGGGGGACCTAGAGCCACGGCCAGAGGTAGCTCATTGTCGACCACGTCGGGGCAAATACGATCGTTTTACCGCCCTCTCTTCGTCATCCCCGGTCCGTCGCGCCGCGTAAGAACCCACGCCACTCCGCCTAATTTACATGCACCCCGTGTATTACGTACAACGTCGATGGACTGCTCCATCTCGCTCGTTCCAGCTCTACGAGGGCCGAGCACTCGCATAATCGTTTTAGACCGAACCCTTCTGGCCATCCCTCCGCGCTCTCGTCTTCGTCCAGGCTAATTGATCGTCCTGACGTTTCTCGAACCTCGCTGCGGTAACCAGCCACGCCGAGATACGACTTTTCCCCTTAATTAAGACGCGACGAAACTTGAAATTTCGTTACTGCTACTAGAAATTAAATTTTTTCAAATATTATCGTTGCGAAAAAATAACCTGAATTTTTGCCAAATTCGAAGATTACGAAAATAGTAAGTAAATAGTAATCCTTTTTAACTGCTTTTGCCCAGTTTTTAAATAAAAATAAAAAATTATTTATTTGAGCAGACATGATAGAAAAATTTGTAAAAACAATCTAACAGTTTTCATTCTAATTGGTACGATAATTTCCGGTTTTGCGTTCGCTTTTTACTCGAATTTCGTAATCTATCAGCGAGTTCATTCGACAGTCAGCGCCCGATTCTACGATATTCCTCTGTTCGCGAAAGTTTTTTTTTCGCTCTCCTCCCTCTCGTTCGGTTGTTTTTCCCACCCACGCAGCCGGGCTTTGTTTTTCTTTTCCTGAGCACGAACGGCGGGTATGAAAAAAAACCCGGAGAGCAGCGCGGAAATATGTATAGCTTCGAAAATCGTCCAGCTCGGCCCACCAGACGCATTTCAATATCTGGTAACCCACTTTCGCATTCGGCAATCGAGGAAAGTGCTTTTTCAAACGGTCGAAATACGCGCCCGTCCGACTGATTTAAATTCGGTTTTCAATTTCTGGGGGTGGAAAAACCGATCGATATATGTATCACATGGCGCGATGAATAAGAACGTTTTCCAGACCGCTCGTCGTGAAAATTCTCTCTGGACGAGCGCACTTTGTTTACGATCGAGGAAAACGAGATCTTGAGAATTGTGTTCTTTTGACTTTTGACTTTTCCGTCCGTTTTTGAATTATTCGAATTCTACGGTAGCAAACCACGCTCGAAATTAAAATAAATAACTCTCGCGATTTTTCTCGACACCCTGTACGAAATTTGCTAGTAAAACATACCGCGACACAATTTCGGCTAGCGAGAAACTTCAGGCCGAAGAAAGAAAATTATAGAAAAAGATAGGTAGGCGAATAAAAGTTGGGCAAGTGGCGATGTTTATGGGAGGTAAAAGTTACGGTGAATCATCGCCGAGTGGAAAAAAGTGGGAGGGGGGGGGGGGAGGCTATAGGAGCTACCGTAAAATAGATCTGATATTACAGCTCGCATATATTTCACCCTCGCACACACCCGCCCTTATCCTCGCTTCTCGTCTCGCTAGAAACGAGGATAGTGGCCTGGTGACTTCGATCGGCGTTCTGTATCTTCCGAGCCATCGCAGTTCGCCATCTTCTTTGTCGTATCATAAACCGGATACTACTCCCTTGCAAGCCAGTGCGTTACCGTTTGCTTAAACTTCGCCCGCCGTGTAAGTATTCCGAGCTTCGCGAGGGAAATAAGACGCGCGACAGTCGGAGCTTTATTGGCTACGTGCTGGGCCGGGAAACGAGATTTTTATTTTTTCCCTCTCCCTCCTCTCTCGGTAGAAGCGGGAAGATGAGCGATGAATTGCGACTCGGAGGGCGAGAGGATCAAATTGAAAAAAACATCAGGAGAAATGAGACAAAGAATTATTTTATTTTCCAAAGATTTTCATTGCCGATGGATTGCTCGGAACGAACTTTCGGGCTCGCAGCTATTTTATCGAATCTAAGAGTTTATTTTTGAGATTTTTCTATTTCGCCCAAAGGAAAGTCGATCTAGCAGTGGTCGTAAAGGAGAGAATCGTCGAATTTGAATTATAAGCGCGGCTGTTTCTCTTTATATATTTTTTTTTCACTCTCTTTACGACGGCCCGTGACGTCACGTAGCGTCGTTCCGACGGTCTCGCTCTCGCGCCTCGAAACCGGAAGTAAAAGGACTGTAAACGGAGGCTAAGGGTAGAGGAGGAAGAAGGAAAAAAAAGAAAGGGAATGGAAGAAAGAGAGGCGTCGCTTTTAAGATAATCGCGGAGGCGGTTACGCGAGACGATAAAGACGCGACGCGAGACGCGTATACGAGCAATTTCGCTATCCTCGTACCCGATGCACTTTTTACGACGTGTCCAGCTGCTCCTGAGCCCCGCGAGCTCGCTTTTTCGCGTCGATAAACGCGCCTGTTTGCGTTTGTATTGGCCGCTACAGGTATATGGGTTATACACGGTGTCAAAATTCATCAGCTAGCTTCAAATAGCTCAAAGGTGAAATTTTCTAACGAGAACGCCATACTTTACTAACAGATTCTCTCTGCTTTATTTTTATTTATGAAAAAAGCTACCAAAACACCTTACCACTTTTACAATCACCGCACTTTTTTTATTTTATTTCTATGGCAGAAAAAAATGGAGAATCATTCTAACAAAAATGTTTTTTCTGATTTCTTCGTTCGAAATATTCAATTTTTTATACATTCCCGATTTTTATCAATCAATCGGACATGATTTTTAGATATTTGTTTCAATAGGATTTATTATTAGAAAAGAATTTTTTGTATGGAATTTCATAAGTGGTCTGCTCTAAACGACGCGCTGGTTTTTGGGACACCCGATACGTAAATATATAGACGCGTTTGTATATTTTTCGTCGACACACTCGCTTTGATTGCAACGCAGGCTGACGAGAGCCCAAACCATTCATTTCGTTGGTACCGCGAGGCAGAGTTTTCACGCGAGAGTTTCGCATTTTTTCGATGTCTCGATTCTCTCGCGCGCGATCGCAATTAAATTCAATACCGACACTTCTTTCTCTCTTTCACTCTGGCTCTACTACCGGAAGCGATGAAAATTCATCGGACATATCCGATGTTGTCTCGAGGTTCGATATATCTCAAAAAATACAAGTCCTCGATTTTCAGCTGGAAAATTTCTCCATGAAAAAATAGATTTACGTACAGAGACGATAGAATTCTCGGATGTGAATAAAAGTACGCTCGAGTGGTCCAAATTGAAAGTCGTAACGTCGCGGAATGACGAGTCGAGGCTGGTTACCGAAGAGTTGTTTACGACGATCAAAAAATTTCCCGATGATTCGCGCCCGCGAAATATCGGCCCGGGGTGTTAACGTTTTTACGACGTAGAAGGGGGCTGGTCCTACGCGAGCTAGAGGCGCTTTATATTACTCGATCGTAAAGAAAGTAGTCCAGGCGTAGGCCACTAATAAAGTTTCGCCAATGAGAAAGTTATTATTGACGCCATTTTATGGGAAAACCTCGAAACCTCGTATTATGTTTCGTCAACTCTTCGTTACGATTCGGGAATCCTATTGTTATGTGAGGATTGTGACTCCCGATTTTCGAGTTTCGGAATTTAGTATTTGAAAATTTTTAAATACGAAATAAAGAGATTAGAATCGGCAATTCTTTCCGCAGTAGTGAAATCTATGACTGGTGAATCAGTATTCGCTGATTATTCATTTTTCGAGTTTTCAAAAGAATAACAGCGATACGAGCGTTGACAGGGCGAGTAGGAAGCCAGAATTTCAGCAGGATGGCTCCTTTCTTCCCTCGTAGATGGAAAACGCTCCTCTCTCTTTCTTGCCAGCGAGTCGAGCGAATTATGGCGTGGAAGGTAGGAGGTTGTTCTCAAGCGCTCCCAGCGGAACCAGAATGAATGTTATATGGCTAGGGATGCGAGTTTCTCTCCTTTCCCTTTCTCTAGACTCTCGTGTGCTCACCCCTCCTGTCATCTTTCAACCTCGTTCCCTGTATAGCACCGGATTAGCCCGCTCGAAAGTGCGCACGAGATATCGTCGCGATGAATCGACTCGTGATACTACCCCTGCGAATATCCGCGATTGGCAAAACGAACCGTGAGCCTATTCCGATTTACGAAAATCGAATAAAACTTCCCTCGCGAGGGGATGAAATTTTCTCCCAAAAATAGATCCCCCTTGCTCCCTACCACAGAGGTATATCGAAATGTTAAATAATTATCGCCGAGGCGTGTTTTATCGTTATTACCTATAGAGTAAAACATTAAGCGCTAAATCACAGCGAGAGCGCGAAAGTGCTCGTTACTCAACGTTATCCAACTGAGTCGTGGTTTTAAAAGCCTCGAGAGTAAAAAAGAGAGCGAGAGGGGGAGAGTCACAATGGCGCACGAAAATCGCAATGTGCAGGGCTGGTAGAATTTATAAATTCACCCCGGCTGAGTTTCGGCGAGAACTGCACTCGAAATAATAACGAGGGAATTAAAAATATTCACGGTTATGGGGCCCAGCCCAGCCCCGGAGGTGGTAGTTTCGCGTATATATTAGCCGATGGGGGGAGGGGGTGCGTTATAGGTCGATAGTCGGAGGGGCTGTTTCCCGACGATGGCCAAAGAGTTCCTCGCGAGACGCGGAGTCATAATGAACAATTAATATGCAAACAGCGATTTACTTAATTCCGAGTTTCGCGGCAGATTCTAATAGGCTATTCGAGTTCTACGCTGTCTCGGCCGGTTTTCTTGTTTTCCCCGACTGGAATTCGATCGTCGAACACTCCTCGAGAAGGACCTTTTTTCGTCGAAATTCTAGTTTGAAAGTTACCCACCCTTTGCGAGCGTTTTTTAAATTTTTTTTTCTGCAGTGTATATTTAACGTCCAATTTGAATCGCGGCTGCGCCGAAACGGTCGATTTTTCAGAAAACTGCAGAGCCTCGGTGATTTATTGCGAACCTAACTTTCAGCGACAGGTAGCGTCTTTTGTAACGTCATTCCACGCCGAAGAGCATCGTCCCGTCGAGATTCTTTTCGACAGCTGCTGCAATTTGCTCCTCGTTTTTCATCGGCTTTGTACGCGAAACATCGAGATGTATTTCGCTCGTATCGAACACTGTGTTCATCCTGAAGCCATTGTTGCACGGAACGTTCCGTTTCAATCAATTATTTCGGATACTTCGAAATTGCATTCCAGATTTTTATCTAAATTTTTTTCTACACTCTTGGGAAAAATTAGAGCCACAATACAGAATTTGCTTTGAAAATGGTAGAGCTTTTTATCGAGCTACTCTAAGCTTATGAAGTTTATAAAGTTCTCTTGTTGAAATTTTGCATTTCAAACAAAATTTACTCTTCTAATGTTTTTAGGTGTATATTTCTATTCCTATTATACTTGGAGTGATCTTTAAAGTCTTTCATAACTTCTGAATATTCTCAAATTGGATTTTTAATTCGAGTGAATTTCCGGTGAGACGAAGACATCGTGGCCCAGTTTTCCGGATGAAACTAGACGAGAGTTGAATGTCACGAGTCGATATCCCTCATTAAAAAGCTCGAAGAGGTCGACCGCCCGGAGGGATTGGCGCTATTAGTGTATTCATGAGGAGGAACGAGCTCCTTCACCTCGCGGATGACATTCGAGAAGTTCTCCCCACCCTCGGCGTGTCCCTGGGAGCCAAACAAAAATGTAATTAGCTCCTCGATAACGCTGATCAAGTATGCAAGAGTCGCGTGATGAATCGAGCGTGAAATTGGCCGATTATTTCGAGTCGGGCACGTGTCTTGCTGTTAAGGAAAGCGGAAAATACCGAGGCATTCCTCCTTTATTATGCAATTTGAATATTAATGGGACATGTAGAAGATCTCTCGTTTGTCTTCCTCGGATAATACTGTATCTATAATTTTTTCACACCGTGAGAAATCTAAGGGTATAATTCTTCGGATGATTTTATTTTTATTCAGATACCCCCGATAACTCTGATGAGTTTCATAAATGATTACACGGTAATTATTAATACAATTAAATATCAGTGATGTAATTCTTCAGATGATATTATTATTTGAACACGTTGAATGAAATTTTGATAACCCGGGACAGATTCCATAAACGATTACACAGCAACGCGAAAGTAATCGCATTCGAATATCAGGAGGAATTCAGAGAATGATAACAAAATTACGATGTTATCCACAACTTTTCACACCCTGTAGAACAATCAGAAATTCGATTCGCCTGGGCAATCGACGCGATAAAAATTAATAACGATTTATATATTGGCCGAGTGTCACCTCGGGCTATTTCAGGGGGCTGATTTTGGCACCCCTGACGTAGCCGGAGAGCCGCAGGCTACCGAGAGACATCCAAAATAGGCGTTCCTGACGAGGCCTATGGAAATCTCGGGGTTGGCGAGTCAACGGCGCGTGAAATAGCGTCGCGGGGGTATGACTCTCGAGGGTGGCAATTATTAGCCGGTGCCGATTTCCACGCGAGCACATGGACACGCGGAGAGAAGGAGAGCAACCACCCGCGGCGATTCTCGCGCTCGGGATAGATAAGGGTGAGGCCAACTGGGTGATTCGCCGCGAGCTCGTCAAGCTTGACGATCCAACCAGCGACGTTATGCACAACGGCTCGTAACATTGATATTCGCGTTGTACAGATGTTCCTCGTGACGTCGACCACTCTCGAGTATCCCGACTAGTATTCTGGAGATGTTCGAGATATTTCCATATCTTGTATTGGCTGTTTTTGTCGAGCGAATGGATATTCAAAGCAGTACCATTGTGCATGCTACGGTGACCTCGGTCGAAAAACGAGACTTGGTTATAACTTGCCAGATCAAGATTACCACTAGAAATTTTAACTTTGTTTTAGTCCTAGGGAAACCTGGCCATTACGGAACTGCAAATTCTTGTTAGAGTTTGCAGGTTTGAATAAGTGATTGTTTAAATTTCGAGCGATAACAAAAATTCGTTTACAAGGCAAGTCTCATGGTATAGACCTCAATAAGATTTGATTAATTAAAAGATATAAGATTTCAAAAAATTTTCTCGCAAGTCTCCGCGAGACACAGGTAATATATGTGTATGTAACCCCGAACATCGTATTTTTTTAGTTTAGTTACACTTTATTGAACTCTAGGCAACAAGAACAATCCCGAAACTACAGACCGGAGGATTCAAATATAAATATATAGTTCTCTTCATTTTTTTTAGGCGTCGGACAATCTATTACAGAGTACATTTGAGTACAATTTTCAAAAGTTCCATTCTAAAAAAATTGGACGGGGGGGGGGG
>NCVS01002213.1:15471-32394 GCA_003055095.1 Goniozus legneri
GGGGGGGGGGGACTAATATTATACGTACTGAAACAAATCCCAGACCCTCGAAGAGTCAAATTCGTGAATTGATCCACTTCTATTCCGGTAGCGGGAAGAAGGTCGACTTGCATCTTCGTAAACCCTCTTCAGCTATCAAACCCCTTCTGTTCGACTCGCATTTTCTTTCCACCGATGCTACCAGTCGAACCCTCGTCCCTCGTATACCTCGGTCGCGAACTAATCCCACCGACTTAACCGCTCGACTTCTACGTATCCCGTAGAATTAGAGGATAAAGATTATTAAGTGACGGGTCGAAGGGTGCATCCCTCCCACCCGCCCCAGCCGAGAGACAGCCGGAAAATCCAGGTCGACGTCCCGCGAGATTCGCTCTCGGATACGAGTTTCCTTCGTGTATGTTGGATTTTTTCTTCGAGTTGTAAAATTAGGATGATCTCGAACGAATCGTGTTTTCGAATGCTCTATTAATCGAAACACACGACAATAAACAAAAACTCGGCAAAAAGGCTTAAAAAGCTGGAGAAGCTCGTTCGATCTCCACATTTGTCAAGTTTCGACGAGAAAGGACGCGGAACGAGTCCAAGATCGCGTAATAATACCTTCCCGACACGTCTGTTTGACAAACGCAACTATTTCTCAAGTGGGGGTGGAATTTAATAAAAGTCGCAAATGGATATCGGAGCAGGTGCGAGCGGGGGTTGAGACTCGTAATAACGCGGCGTTTCTATTCGCGAGCGATTTTTAGCCCCATCCCTTCTGTTGTGCCTGTACGGCTCGGAGGTAGCCGGGGCTTCGGTGCTAATTCAATAATATCGCTGAATCTATTAAGCGGATAGAATCGATAAGCGTAGAGGGAGATGAGTAGAGAGAGGGAGAGAAAGAGCGGAATAGAGAGAAACAGAACGAGGGAGAGGAGGAGGCAAGACTCTAATATCATATCGTAATGCGCCTTACTTACTCCAGCCCTCCGGCCGTAATGGGTTTTCCGCTAAAACCCCGTCCACTGAAATTTTGCCGTATCTATCCGCGATCTCTATCTGGCTATATCCGCGCCTCCTCTCCTTCTCCCCGCGCTCTCTCGCATGGAAGATCGTCTCTCACCGAGAATGGGAGACGAGTGGCCCGGGCCACGACAGAGATCGAGCTGATTCGATTAAGCGATCCCACCGGCGACCGCCTAATTGGCCGCGTGATTTCCCGCGCAGCACTCCCACCAACCGAAACGTCAATTAATAAACGTCGATCGGGCGTCTTACCCTGAAACGATCCTGCATCATGGAGATTGAGGATGATTTTATCACCCTGGCTACCGGAGTAACCTCGTCGTGCGGGCTTTGAAATTATTTTGATACGATGAAATATTGAACATACACAAAATATTTTTGAACCTATATGATACTGTCATTTTTTCTCCATTGCACTCAATTTTTAAATAATAAATTATTAAAACCTTTCTGAGAATAAAAATATAGTTGATTCATATTTTTCAAGAAAGGTACTCGTTTTTGAAATCCAGAATATGTCAGAGTAGGAACAACAGGAAGACACCGTTCAACCCAAAGTGATAACGACGCGATCGGCGAGAATCGATAGAATGAGATGACCGAATTAAAGTACGAGAGCAAAAATTGACGCAATACGGAAGACGATTGCGGATTCCCAGCGAGACATATTTGCTCGGGGGCGTGAGACGAAGTTTTCGCTAGGTAAAAGTAACCCGGCGTATAGCGAATGAGTAACTAGCGTGGAGATAAGGGAGCGATAAAGAGGGTGAGTAGCAAGTTTCGTTCCTGGGAGACGTCATCGTAGCCGGAGAACCTTTGGCTCGTGACGTTTAGAGTAAGAGAGAGAGAGAGAGAGAGAGAGAGAGATAGCGACAAACGATATACGTGACCCGGGCACACGAGGAACGTCGGCAACGACGTCGTCGACTCATGGGAAAACGGGGAAAATATATACCCCGGGTCCCTTAATACGCTTTGCTAACCCAGTCAAGTCGCCTCTTTTGCTAGATAAATTGACAGATTACCTACCCCAACTGGCTTGTCTGTCCCGATGTCTTCGCTGGCTGGAAAGAGAGAGAGAGAGAGAGAGAGAGAGAGAGAAAGAGTGAAGAGACGAAGAGAAAGAGAGAAGGTAAACGTCGAACGACTTTACGTACCGCCGGCCCCGAAGACCGATACGACCCCGAAGCACGGAGCAAACTCGCGAGAGCGAGAGCGAGTCAGCGAATCACGTATGGCTCAGCCAAGTTTCCATCTCTCTCTCTCTCTCTTTCTCTCTCTTTTCACTACTCACTCTCTCTTACTCACTTACTCTTTCTCTCTCTCTCTCTCACTCTCTCTCTCTCTCTCACTCTCTCTCTCTCTCTCTCTCTCTCTCTCTCTCTCTTGACTCGCGAATTTAAACTCCGGCAATTTATCGACGAGTCAATTTCTCCGATACGAGCGGAAAAATTTCGCCCGTAGAAAATGAAACTAAAATTCGAGTCGAGGGAGAATTCCTTCGGTACGGTCGCGGAATTTTAACTGCGAATGTAAAGAGGAAGTGACCGTTCTCGTGTCGACGGGTTTTGACAAATCGCTCGCGCGCGTCGCTTCTCTCCGAAACGTCTCATCTCTCGTCCGTGCATCAACGCGCTTTTTCAGGGGTAACAAATGACGTGCTTATAATAAAGCGCATTCGGAACGTAACGTCACCGAGCCGTCACGAACTGTTTTTTTTTCTCGTCCGTGCACTCTCGCGTTTCCTCGAGTGGAACTTCTGTTTTTTCGTTATTTACGATCCGATTTTCGAGTTTGACAAATCTCTCGTGATATTCTAAGAAGCTCATCTGTTAGGATTCGCAATACGATCGTTTACCCAATCGGTTCCTCTAATTTTGTCGTCATATATATTTAATAAAACGAACTTCGCAAGTGGGTTTCATTTTTAGTTTGATTGTTCCCGTGTTTACCGATGAGCGAGAGTACGATTGAATTTCACGCTCGAGCATCCGGGACTCGTTTCGCGTCTCGCTCTTCCAATATAAAAAAGAGACGCGCGATTCTATACTGACCCAAATTCGCATCCCGTCGGAATAAGACGCGCCCCGGCAATCTGCATATCGATTTCTGAGTTGCGTTATTCATGCTGAAACGGGAGGGGTGAGGGAGGAGGGTGTCGCGTATCGAAACAGGAACGATACGTGACGCATTTCGGGAAGACTCATGCGTCTCCGCGAGATCGACAGTCGACGTGTAAAAATTCTTCCCGAATTTTTCCCTCCCGAGAGGAATTTTCCGCGATTATAACTCCGCATTTGCTCACGGTGCGCAAATAGGGATTCAATTTTCTAGTAAGGGGAAAAAACTCGTATGAATTACCGAGTAGCACTTCAAAGGTACGCGAGGGTTTCTGAATTCGACTTTCATAACCGTTCATCCCCATCCCCCCCCCCCTCTCTCTGTTCTAGGGGGAAGTTGAATTTCAAGTTTTAATTACGCTGATACATCGAATAATTTTCGTTCTTCGTAACGAGGCAAATCCTCGCGAGGCGATAACGGCCCGAAACCGTGATACACAAAGGTCGGCGAGTTTCTTTGGATAATTAGCGTGTCCGCGAAACGCGATAAGCCACCCCCACCTTGCGAGTTTCGCCGAGTTCGCTTTATCGTTTTTCACTCGCTACGCGTGCGTGACTCGCGTCCACTCGAATCAAAGATTTCAAAAAAAAAAATCCACCCCTCGACGGGGATATCTCAATTAATTTGCATTTCATACATTCCGCGGTGACTTTTTTCGTCTCTGTATACGCAGAACTCGGTGATCATTCAGCCCCACCGAGTACGACTCTCCGCGTGGCGTGATCGCGAGGAGTGTATCCTGAAATTCCTCTCTGACCCTCCGAATTCTTCGCGTAATGACTTTGTGTACTGTGAAGAAAAAAATAGTCGAATCGACTTAATATACCGGCATTACCTAATATGCGGATTATTTTTCATTAGTCCAGCCGGAGTAAACTAAATGCAAGCTTGCAAAAATTCGCATAGAGCTGAAACTCGGTATGAAAGATGAAAAAATAAAAAAATAATAATTTTTAACTAACCCCTATTCATTTTTCTGCGAAAAATTTTATTCGAGGTCAAAGATCAAAAATATCGGTTTTCTGTATTTTCCTCGTAAACGGTAAATGTTGTCACAAAAATAGATCAGATAAAAGTTGTAGTTCGTGAAATCGTTTAGGAAAATTGATCATATATATACTTTTTTCTCGCGGATTACCGTTTCTGAGATACCTCGATTCCAAAAATTGCGAAATTTTTATTTTACGCGATACGTTCGTATTTTCAGTAAGAGTATAGTATCAGTGATCTCAGTTTCTAAAATATTAGGGATTTTTTGTAAAAGATCGATTTTAGAACTGTGTCCACTCTTCTGATATTATCGATATTATTATCAATAATTTTCTTTTTTGGAAAGCTGGTCCTGTTTTCTCGTTCATCGGATGCTCGAGATCGGAATTTTCAAGTGAGAATCGAAATTTAAAACTGCCTGAAGTAGAAAAGGTGGCCAGGATAGATTAGCTCACCCTCTCTCCCTCTCTTTCTGCACGCTCGATAACGCACACCGCAGTCGCGGCGCCACAATTTAGATTTCATTACGAACTTAAACTACAGCTATCTTAACGACGCTCCCAGCTCGCGCGAAATTTTCAGCGGAGGGTAAACGCGCGCGGCTGGTGTGAAGTTACGAGGAGCTTACTCGGTGGAATTGTGTATATACGTCCGTATAAATCTCGATTTATCGAAACGAGAGCGCACGATTCGAATAAAAAGGCATCAATCGAGTCGCGAGCCGAATATCGCGTGGTGAGCGAACTGAGCTCCGAGTTAATTTCCACGCGAAACTTTCCACCGAAACATCGGGAAACTCTGGGAACGCATCGAGCCGAGTTATTCGGTAGTTTATCGAATCAGGCTGTTTATAGGATCGATTAAGTCACGGTGTAATCAATTTGATTTGTTTCAATGAACTGATTTCGTCCAAAAAAGGTAATTTTAGGTCTCATTTTTTGACTCGGGGAATTCCGAAGGAACGGCAATTCTCGTATTCGCGGGAAATCAGATTATCGCCAAAACGAGTTTTCCCGAAAATCGTCGAGAATCTAGGTCGCTATTACGGAAGATTCCGCGTTATTTTCTTATAGCGTGGCATTGAGAGAAAAGCGCCTGGGTGGCTCTAAATTTTCCCTATATGTATATAGTGGGTGCGCCACGAGCTCGGTGAATTAAGGGGGCCGTACGTAAGAAACGGTTCCTGGACATCCCCAATGACAGTAATAACACTAACTTCTCGTCAAGCCGGTCCCATCGTGAAAAACCCCTCGAAGGATTCTCTTTCTCTTTCTCTCTCTCTCTCTCTCTCTCCCTCTCTTTACCTTCTTTCCGTCTGGCATTTCGGACGAGGCCATCGCGGGCGCCACCTCGAAGACGCCATTCGCCTCGCAAAAGGAAGAATAACGTGGCTCGTTTGCACAAACTGCCACGAGGTCTAACCAGCCGTGTGAAAATTTTCATTGAGCAACTATTTAGCTCGAGAAAATTCTTCGAGAGGAAGAAAATGTCAGTTTCGTTCCTGAACGTTAAAATAACCTGCTTTGTACATGAAAAAAAAATATATTGAGAGTACTTTCATTTTTTTAACCATTCTTCAAATAAGTTCATTCTTTATTTAATTTTAAACTTAATATGTAATGTAATGTATGTAAACTTATATGGAGCCATAAGAGATTACAAATAAACATTTGAATTAATTTCGAAATCTCTTAAGATATAACGAAGAATTTCTCAAAGTTCCAAGTGCCTTAATTTTCGTTTTCGAGGAATGAAATAACTCGATGATGCCTGGTACTTCATCCTGACACGTGAAATGATACAGAGAGTGGTCTTTGAAGAACGAGGAAAGAAACAGTGAACGATAACTGGCTGACTTTTACGAAGGAGAGTCGAGGATTGGTGGGTGGGCGAAATTTCAATCGAGCCACGAAAAGGAGAGAGGGGAAGAGGAAGAGAGAGAGAGAGAGAGAGAGAGAGAGAAAGGGGTTTAGCTCGAGCGTGATCCGGCATAATGCGAGAGCAATTTGGTGAATGGAGTTAATTCAATAGAGGTCCTCGAAGCACGCCTCCAGTTCTTGAAGATCCCAGTCTGAGGTTCTGACTGGCTCTATACTCACTTCTGTCCATTCCGCGTGAAACGAGAGATGTACAATGCGTGGGTGAATCCCGCGTTCACAATGGATTGTATCCTCAGATTGAGTCGTAAGAATTCGCTAAAACTACTCGTCTTTTGAAATCACTATAATATTAGTATTAAATTTAATAGTTTCTTTTTGGGATAAAAATTTTCATCGAATATTCTACGTTTGGTAATCTGATAACCTATTCGATAATAATTTAAAATAAAAATATTCGTTTAAAAGAACTACAATGTACAGTTGTTATCCTAAGATTGGTTCTAAGAGTTTTCTTAATAAAATAATTCTCGTAACAAAATATACAGATAATTTTAATCAATATTAATTATCAAAGCTGTCAAATCGTCGGTTAACCACAAAGCTAGCGCTGAAGAATACCCTTAATCGAGAATTTCATTGTGCCAACATTGTTCACTCCTCCCAACGAACTTTCATCGGCGTTCATCAAGACGAGCGTGCACAACAACCCCCGAGTCGTTCGAGCGGCTAAAATCTCGTGGATATAAGCGCGGTGCTGGAAAAGATAATGACCGTTTTCTCGGTGGAAGGCGCCCACCGACGGTATATTACGTACCTACCGCGAGTAAAACGGACGATAAATTCGCCCTGGCAAATAAGACGAGGTGGGCCGAGCCGGGGTGGGGGAAAAAATGAAGAAGAAGATGAAGAAGAGGAGGAAGAAAAAAAAAATTGCCGAGACCGTAGTTGCACAATGTGACTCGTTATAGCCACGGGTCCGGTGCTTTTCTTTTTCTCTCTTTACAGCGAGAGGACACGTGTACCTATTCTTGCGAATCGAATTTTGAAATTTCTGAAAATTCATTATTCAAAGCGATACCAAAATTAGTATAGTATTGCATCGCAAGAAAAATTAAAATTAAAAAAGAGAAAGAGAAAGTTACCGATAATGTTAGTTAATGTACAAAATCTAATTAATTCACTACAAAAATTTCACGTCAGGTTGTTGGGAGAAGGATATTCTTCATCAGCCATCAGCTTTAGCTAGTTTCCGAAACTCTCTCACGGTCATTCCGCCGAGTAATGACGACGATAATAACGAAAATGATAATAATAATAACGATGATGAATCCCAGAAGCGACGCCCCCGGGCGTTCTTTTCGCGCTTGCCCACAAAAGAAGCTCGAGAATATTCACGGAGGGAGTCTCATTAAAATAAACTCCATTATTTTTCATTCTAATGGGACTAATAACTATATAAGAATATAAATAAAAAAAAAATGGAAAGCACATAGGGTCGACTTTTCCACGCACGAATATCCCGCTGCGGCCTGTAACTCGTATTGCGAATATTTTTCTCTATTTTTTTTTTCTCTTCCCCTCTTTTCTTCTTTTTTTTATACGACGAAAGAAGCTAACGGGCTTTGTTAGCGTTCTTACGGCCAGTGGACAAGGCCATTGTTTCCCACCGCGCGGTTCCAACTATCACCTCGTTCCTCGTTGCTAATACTTACCCTTCCTTCTCTCGCGCTTTCTCGCAGTTTCGAACTCGATAAATTCTCTCTCTCTCTCTCTCTCTCTCTCTCTCTTTCTCTCTCTTTCGTTTTCTTTCTAGAGCTTTTTTGCAGCAACGTATATAATGGAATTGCAGATGCAACTGCGAAGATCTCCTCTCGTTTATTTTCGCGCTACGTCGACTTTCGCGAATTCCCGACCTACATTCCTTTTAATCAAGACGCTACCAGCCAGGGGGATTTTCTATGGATGCTAATGCATAAGGTATTTCGCGCACGTGTATCCCGCTCACCTGCCTCTTCGCTGAAACTTAAAGCGGTATAGCGATGTTGAGATACACTTCGGCCTATGCGGAAAATTTTGCGTAAAAAATCAAACTATTGACCTAATTTACCTAATTTTTCGTTTGAGCCTGATTCGAATTAACTCCCCAATTAAGACATTTTTTATTCGACAATCTCCATAGGAGAGAAAAATTCCTGTACTCTGAATTTAATATACGAGATACGTAATTATTCATGTTGACACTGTCGCGATTCAACGTTTCGCCAATACGAAATATACATATGTCACTTTGCGAACTCACAATAGCATTCACGTTTTAGCTCCGTTGAAAGCCAATTGACACGTGAATCGACCCTTGAATTCACAGCGAGAGAGGGAGAGAGAGAGAGAGAGAGAGAGAAAGAAAAAAATCGTCAATCATTCAAAACATTCGCCTCGTACAATCGTACGTTATTGTACACGTCTATACACGCGCGTACATCTATTCGCGGATGTCAACCGTTGGTTCGTTTTGCCAATTCTATTTTTTTTTGTATACCTCGCTTTCCACCAATGGAATGTAAATTCGTAACGCTAATACCACTTAGAGATCGTGCGGTGGGAAAAAACATCGTATTATTTTGATTCTTCTCTCGTTCGATCGAGCGTTCGCAATTTGCCCGTTTTTCTCTCTTTTCTCTATCGAAATGTCGGAAAATTCGTCAGGTTCGGGGGGTGGCGAAATGGAAAAGGGGTGAAAAATTAATTTCGAGTATTGATTTTTAATGATAGGGACGATTTTTCGGGCACGAGCGAGTTATCGGCGCCAAATGGCCACACTGACGGGGGCGACAATTGATGCGTTCTCGCGTATAGCGCACCGGCAGTTACGACACACTCGGACAATTGTTATTGACAAATCGTAATGCCCGGTGATCAGTCATGGCCGCGGACGGGTTTACCCAGCTTGTCGCGCGAAATCGAAACCCGGACCACGTGCGATCAGTGTACACAAACGGCGCGAATAATTTAACTGCCGTTTGTACGGCAATTGCGTCGATGAAAAATTTCAACGTTTCATCGTGTTTGCGGAATTAATTAGGTTGGATAAAATATCGCGACTGTCTGTATTCTCTTTCCTGATTCGCGAATTAGTACAGTAATTATTTTAATAATTTTAATAATTTTTTTAAGAATCAAATTAGATCGTTAATGATTGATTGTTAATTTTGTTAGTACTATAATTTTTATTTTTATGGTGATTAAAATTTAATCAGGCATCAGGCGTAATTCAGAATAAATGAGTACCACCCCTGATTCAGAAATGAATAGAAAAGAGATGAAAATTCCGGAGTAATCGAGTCGACTGGAAACGTCACGGAAAACCATTTACGAGGGACTTCCGGGTCGTAAAAGCGCGGTAAAGGATCATCGTGGCTGATGTATGCTGGCGTTGGGGATGAAGGAGGCAGATTCAGTGCGTTAATTGCGCGGATGTACACGGGTACCTAGAGCTCGTATTATTGACATCGTTATTCACGATGCTCCACAACTCAAAATGTCCGTAGGTGCGGCCGACAGATGGCGATAACTCAACCGGTTGGTTGATATTGCATCCGAGGTCTGTGACGTCATCACGTACAGATAGTACGTAGAGAATGTTATTTCTGAAAAAATAATTCGAAAAACTAGCGTTTCCTTTGAATTGCAGATTTAAAAAACTATCCCATCGTGATTCTCATTCGACCGCTTTGTTGTAAATAAAAATTCGATTAAAAAGAAATTTTTATTTATTCGCCAGATTCGAGCTTGCATTGATTTTTTATTCGTAATATTCTCCCACGATTATTATTTCAGAATAATGGTTGGGTAACTCGGACGCTAGCATGTAGATTACTCAAAGTTTCCGACATTTCCCTCGAGGAATTAACGTTTTCACGCGTACACCGGCGTATACAGCGAAGCCGGAGGTGGCGAGACGACACTTCGCGGAACGTACGTAACACGGTCATGATACTCCGGTGCGCCGTAAGTAATCGGGCAATTCGGCACGAAAACGATCACCCCGACACCTGTAAGGCCATCAAGAACTTAACGACTCGCGTTTGTCCCGCACGGGGAGAGGATTTATGGGACACACGACGCGTTCTCTCTTTCTCGCACCGCGAGTTTCATTCGCACGTGTAACACTAGTCGACACGTACTCGAGCGTTTCGACCTTAATTGAAATTATATAAGAAAAGTTTTCCGTTGGGTGGGGAGAAGAAATATTTTTCAATCGATTTTTTATTCAACCCACATTGTGTACAGTTATTCGCATTCAAATAAATATTTAATTTTCAATGGAAAAAGTGCAAGATCAGACGAGAAATATCTGCACTTCTGATTTTTCCGTGTAGCATTATTCGATAAGATACTCTATTAAAAATTCTCCACTCGTTCATTAAACGTTAATAGCCTAAAAATCGAATCAGCGCTCTCAGGTAAGATACAGAAGGCTTTAACGAAGAATGAAATTAGCCGGGATGACCGTAGTCGACTCGACGCTCCTGGATATTGCATTATCCGTCTCTGAATGGGGATAAATCAGGATTTCCGAAGATCCAACTGGCGATCCAGCAGAATTGCGTTGACCGGTCGAGTGCGTGGAGGACACGCTGTGAATTTCGCAGGTCGAGGCAAGCGAGAACGAGAGGAAGACCAGTGATCTTGAGAATTCAATTATACAGACGGAACAATGCCATAATGAAGGCGAGGTCATTGCGGATTACGCGGTATTTACAATACCTAAATCCCTGGAACGATCATGGAGAACATCCCCTTTTTTATTTCATCCCTTATTCTTTCTCGCGAGATGAAAGGTCACGTCCATTATTCTCGCTGAATGAGCTGGCTAATGAAATTGCATCGGAATTTTCCTTGAGACGCCATATTGGTTATCATCGGGGTATTTAATTTTCAGCGTTGCCAGTTCTAACCAATTTTAGGTACGTCATCGTCGAAAGAAAGAGAGAGGGAGAATGAGAGAGAAAAATAAATAAATGGATAAATGGTTTATTTAAATAAAGCAAAAATATAAAAAATAATACAGAGAATGTGTTAGTTACAACACTCAAAAAATGAAAAATATTATAGAAGGAATGATCAAAAAATATAATAGCATAAAACAGAGTAAAGTTAGATATCAAAATATTGAAATATTAAAAGAGAAGAAGAGAGAGAAGAAGAGAGCCAAATGTGATTACACTAGAACGCGGAGGAAAAAAGTTCGATAAACGAAAACCACGCCTACGATCGTGAAACGAATTTCGTAATCTCATTAGGGGACTCGGAGGGTCCGTATGATGCGTATTAGGGATGTCGAGAAGTACGCGATCGGCTCGGTCGGCCATGCGTTCCGGGATGCGATACCATCGATAACCACTTTAGAAGGAGGCTAAATTCATTACAGCCTTTTGACAAATTTTCTTATCGGGTTTCAGCAAAAAATTTACATATAGCGTCCATTGAAAAATATTCGGTTTTATTTTCAATATATATCTGTAAAATTGTGAAATTCTGATTTATGATTCTTGAAAATTTTTACAAAACTCATTTACGAAATTAAACTCGTTGCATTTTTGTGTTTTCGTTCCATAGCGGGTACAGAGCAATAGTGTCCTGAAAACATTTCCATCCGACAAACTAGGAGAAAAAGGTTCACGACTGGTAGCTCATCGTTATAATACGAGAAACGATTAAGGCACAAAAGCGAGCGTATAGAAGCAGGAGGAACACGCGAGTAGGAGTGTGACACTTAATCTCCTTTGAATCCTTTATACGAGATACACGTTGTATACAAAAGTGAAACGGTCTTTGTACCTGCTCTCTCGCATTAAAGGTCGAGGTAAAGCAACGACGTCGAAAAAAGAGGAACGTTTACAAATGGACGTGAATGGATAATTCACGATTTGGAGTGGGCTTATTGTGTAAGATAATAGAAATCGCGATATCCTCGCGAGTCTAAAAAAGTACAACTTATTGAAGATTAAATACCAATTTTACATTCATCAGTATTCTAGTATTTTAGTTCTGGTAGTTGGAACAGATTAGTGAAATTTCTTTTCGAGAGAAATGAGCTTTCAGCTCTTACTCAAGCTGGTTAATTCATTTAGGTCTACTGTAATAATTTTTAAAATATTATAATGTTCGAAATGAATAATTTTTGAATTTTATAACAAAAAGTAGTCCGAATTGGGTCAGAATAAGGTTCTCGCTGTACTGATTTTATCTAAAATGACAATTTCACGTTTCATTTTTTGACTCGGGATGACCGTCGATTAGAAGATCCGTACACGTCGATGTCAAGTCGTTTTCCCTCGTTAAGGGATTCCACGGATGAGAAGCCGTGTCGACTACGAAGCAGTCGCGAGCGTTTTCGCGCTTCGAGATCGTACTGGCTCCTCGCCCTCTCCCTCCCTCCCTCCTCATCCCCCTACTACCGAAGTTACCATTCCGGGCACGTAGATTGCTAACCTAACTTGTTTAGCGGTTTTAGCGGTATTTGATTAGTTGAGTGAATTTCCGAACTGTTTTAGGAACATTCGCTGAAGCAGACGCGTTGTTTCAGGTGATGCAATAGGGTCTCGAGATCAAACAAGGTCGTTGGGTCCATATCGATAGATGACTGTCTCGCAATAACTTGTTAACCTTCGAGAATCTTCGTCGACGTAAAGTGAACTTTGAGCGGTGAAATTTCAAGAAAACTGAAGAAAAAATGAACTCACCTTGAGAGTAGTTCATGTCCTTCGCTCATGTACCTCGATGGTCACTCCTAGCAGGAGTTACTGTTACGATGAGATACACTGAGACCTGAAAAGAAATATTGTGAGTCAGTGATCGCCAAACTAAACTAGTTTAATAAATTGAATACAGAAAAGGAGTAGACAGAAACCAAAATTTAAGTAGTAGATTTCTTATTCGTCATCAGAAATTTTAGAATTCTAGATAATATCAAATAAGGGGAGAAGAGATCGCGTGATAACGTCTTTCCTGGCAGCTCCTCGAAATCCAAACCGTAACCAGCTCGGTGACTAGGCTAATATCGCGTCGCAAGCTCACAGACCGTGTACTGGGAATTGCATGTCCAGGTGGCGAGCCAATCAGGGCTCGCAATTTCTCAGAACCATCCAGCAACTCGGTTCATTCGTTACACATGCCAATAGTACGTACATACACACGTACAGTAACAGTCACGATTAACCCCCCAAGACCGTAATTGCGTCACCTATTTTATACCAGAGCCCCCTCCCCCCTACTCGGTTCTCGCAATACCCCGTCATAAGGCAAGTTCTAACGTCGTATTTAAGGAGACGAGCCGCTGACTCGCTACTAATTGTGCCCCAGATAACTCTCCCCAGTTGTAGTTTGTAATTGTAACGTTAGTTACGGGCCAGCTCTCTCTCTCTCTCTCTCTCCTCTCTCTATCACTTCCTCTCTTGCGTACTTAATAGTCGTTCTGTGTGCGTCGCTTTAAGTAATCGTCGAAGTTGCCTCCATAATGACGTTTTCACGACACACAAGGGTGCCTTGAAATCGTTTGTATGAATAACTGTTTGTATCGAAGAACAATTTGTTAACGTTAATAACATTTATAAATGTGCGATAATGAATATTCGATAATAGCAGTTTGAGCGAAGATTCATGCTAGGCACAAGTTAGGGCCTGATTTACCCCAAATACTAATCAGGGAGAAATTAGGCACTTTACGATATTTGAAATTGTTCCTGAATACCGTAGAGTGGTCCCTATTGAAAAAGACTAACATTTTGTCAATAAAATTCCGTTATTCTTATTCTGTTTCATATTCGTTATAAAAGTTCATTTAAATAATTTTATAATGATACAGTAATTATATTAGGCATCTTATAAATTTTTCTACTTAGGAATAATTTTATTTACGAGTAAGATGAACCAGGCAGATAATGGAAATAATAATCGAGATGACAATTAGAGGATGAAGTTCTTACACAACGGCGTTACTTAGGAATATCGAATCCAGTTGATCGAAGAATGTCGAGGAATGAGTGGGCAAATGCGGGAATAGACGGCGGGAATAATCGGATAACGTCGATACGGAAGGGGACACGCGAGAAAACGGGAGAAAAATAGAAGATTATTCGATACGCTTGAGATATATCGACGCGGGCCGGATCTATAAATTCCGAAAGCGGGCCAAAAAAAAGCAGTAACCGAGTATTTCTCGATGACCGTACTCGACTTATCCTATTAGGGATTTACGTCGAGGTTGTTAAGATAGTTCGGTCGGCGATAACGAATCGAGGGAGCCACGAGAATGATTGCTCGGTCAGAATTTTAATATCGAACTCTCGTTTGTTATCGACCGAGACTTTATCGATTCTCCCGGCCGTTTCCAGCGAAATGAATTCAGGAATGAGAATCCTTATCCCGCGCAATATGTGGGCCGAGCGTTGGGTCCGGCAGTTCGCGAGGATGAAAGAGGGCACCGCTATTGGGTACGTATTCCCGTGTTCGGGAAAAATTGAATTATCATAAAGGAATCGCGGGCGAGGGACGAATATTTCGTCCGGGGCTATTGAATGCCAACGAGTAGACGATGAGGCATCGATAGTTTTCCCGATATCGCTGCTGGGCTAGCCGGAATTTTAAGAATCGATACCCGCGACTGGCCTCGCGCACCGCGCGAACCGCCGCTCTTTTCGTGCTTTAACGGCGAAATTGAAAAGGAACGAGGAGAGTCGTTCGAATCGACCGAGAACCGTTTATACAACTCAATGAGACGGCGGGTTACGCGGCTGGAATTTTTTTTTCTCCGCCGCGGCCCTTATCGCGTGCGGAGTATTGTATTTCCATGTCCGACTCGAGAGGTCGTATCGATTCGATATATCGCTCCGTTCGAACGATTTGGTAGAATTCAATATGGCCGCGCGAATTGAGTGCCACGCCAGGATCGGCAGGACGAGGCTTAACTCGACACGGCCATTATATGCTCATTTCGGGGTTAATACTCGGGGGTTTCGCTGCTCGCCATTGATCCGACCGGCGGAGCATCGACGTCAAATGATCACGCGTCACTATCGCCCGGGTCTTTACTCGCAGCGCCGAGGATTATTTGCTACGGTGGGATTATTTTCGTTAACGGATCTGCATTACATACGTTCGACCCGGGCGAAATAACGGCGTGTTCGTTCTTCTTTTGTAGCTCATTACGTTTTTTAATGAGAAACAATGTGTGCGCTTAATTCAAACTGTACGAATAATCAACAAGAATATATTTCCTAGACCCCATTTATCGAAGAGAGCCACGAAAATAGAATATTAGGAAAAAATAGAGAATTGAAGGGAAAATCAAAGTGGAAATTGAGAGTATACAGGGTCGTCCTTGCGAAAGCTGGAGCGATTTCTAGCCGGTGGTTCGAGTTTCCGGGGGTCGTAAAGTTCCGCGTCGTCGGTCTGGTAAATCCCCGCCGGCCGGGGCTCACCTCTCGCGGACGAGCCGAGCTGGCCTTGGCCCGACGAGGGCCCCCGTAATTCGTAATTTAATTTCCAGTCGCGAGCTCTCCTCTATCTACCGGCGCCATTCAACGTTTTCGTATATACTCGCCCACCTTTAAAGCATTCACCAGGGGGCGTTTGTTATTCGCGACATTCAGCGGCAATAAACGGCCTCGAGTGTTTCCGTATACAACCATGGCTCGGTTTTAATGAAATCAATAAAATCCTAGGGGGTGGCTCCTAACGAATGCCATTTTTTCGTAACTCGATTAGACGCTTATCGATTTTTTTAGGCATAGAATGCGAGTCGGAAAAATCGTTCCGAATCGTTAAGTAGCGCAAACTGATTTGACAAAAACGCTCGAGAGTGTCGCGTTGTACATCGTCATACACTCTCTCTCTCTCCCTCTCCCTCACTTCCCCTTCCGCTCCTCTCCAGGGATGAAGTACGAAAGGGGGATGATGCGAGTTTCGTCGCATCCATCATCGTTCTCGCCCCTCACCTTCGCCCCTCCCTCCTTCCCCCATCTCCCAATAATATCATGAAGGATCGCACAGCCCGAGAAGCTGTAATTCACAAGTGCCTAGCCGCGTAACATTGAATTTATATCCACGCGAGGTACGATTTGTTGCCATCGCGTCACTCTCGCCGAGGTTTTTCGCGTCTCTCGTTATTCCCGGCTTAATAACGCGACCCCTCTCGCAGTTTTACAATCCTGGAACGGGGCCAGAGGTATTTTACAAGAAAAAAAGAAAAATCCGATTCCGCGTGCGGGCTGTCGAAGACTCCTCGGAGGGTAGGAATTAAAAGCGAGCCGAAGCCATTAATCCCGAGGCGATAAAACGATTAGCGTTTCTAATGGAACGAGATATCGCAGAGGAATGAATGAGAAGAAGAAGAGCGATTCCGGATTAAAACGGATCGGCAGACCGTAATACGCTCGTCTCGGAATGGCTCGGAGTCGTGAAATCTTCGATTCTTCTTGGCTCTTAAAATTTTATACTCTTTGCTCCCTCTTATAGTTCTTCGATAATATTCCGAGATCTAAACACGAAATTTCACTCCATTCGATTAAAAATAAGAATTTATTGGCGCAGTCATAATTATTGAACGAATCGCAAATTAATTTTACAATGGCGAAATACAGCTGTTCGAGCGAGCTCTTAATCTCGGGACTCCCATTGGTCGCATCCGATCGAAATAAGAAGAGAGGGAAGAATTACGATCGAATATAATTAAACGTTACGTGCTCGGCAAGTGGGATAATCGGGAACGCGAGATTCGACATATTGGCCCGATTTTATTGCATCGGAATTATCACGACTGGAATGCTAAGTAGTTGGCTCTGGATTTCGGAAAACGATCGGATCGCGGTGCGTATATGTATATCGCCTCATCCTGTTAGCCGCGCGTAGAAGTGACGAGGACGCGGGG